>NIUQ01000191.1:0-65816 GCA_002796945.1 Plectus sambesii | reverse complement strand
GAGCCTCTATGCTGTCAATTGTCCCAACGATTCTAGGGCCTTACGATCGATTCAGCGCTGTGTTGCTTGGTTCCGCACATGGGTTGTTGTTTCGTATTTTTCCTAAATTATGAGCGGTACTTCTGATGGGGTGGTTAATATATCATCAGCATTTTCTCTTATTTTGTGTCATCATCACCTTGTTGCAGCCGCTTTATTCAAAGAGTGTTTTCTTTTGTTTCGCCCACGGATATTTCATTTCGTTTATGAGCAATGTATCCGACTATGTCGGATGCCGACTTCCTGACTGTGTCACAGTCCATTTACTTCTTGTCGGAACAGGTTGTTGTTTGTTGTCCCGTTTACTTTGATGTGCCTATTCGGTGTCAACAGCGCTCGATTTTATTCGTGCGATAATATCCGCCGAAGTTGACACGTGAATAATCTGTTTGTTATTCGGTTTATTTCTGGATTTGTTTATTCGAAATTCGTCCAGCACCTCTTTTTTTCTTTCGTTTGCACTATGATCGACGCCAAATATCATCCATCAGTTGAGGAGCAGCCCTCTGCTATTCTTTTGTTCTCTTGTTGTACTATTTTTGTACTCGCTGAAATGTTATCTGTGACGGTGAATAAAACGGAAACAGAATCGGATTCCTTGTCCGTAGGCGCCTTGGTTCACAACCAGTCATTCAAAAGTTTACCTTACATCGATAACGGTGTCGGAAGGGGAGGGGGAGCGTTGTGTTCACGTGCGTACGTCCCGATGTGTGATGTCTACGCCGTGCAGGTGAAATGAAACGCAGCAAGAAACTGGACGGCAGCCAGCGCAAACTAACCGATTTTTGGGTTCAAAAGCCAGTCGCAGCGAGCGCCGGCCTCGCGTCCCTCTCCTCGTTCGTAGGTGAGAGTGCATGTCTGCGTGTGTTGAATGACTTTGCATAACGACGCCACACGATGACATTGCAAACTTACAGCGGCATACAAATACTCTGCCGTTTGCAGAAACACGAACAGTGTCTGAGGTTTCGGTCGCTTCTTCCGTTTCTGTCGTCGAGATGAACGATGACGATTCGAGAGCGTCGACGAGTTCGAATGCGTCGGCGGCGGCGAAGGGAGTGAAACGAAAGGGCGGCTTCTATGGCTCGCAGTGGAACGATAGCGGCCAGAAGAGAAATTGCCCATCCTATAAGCGCATACCTGGTTGGACGCTCTTGTCTGTTTCAAAAGATTGTGCACTTGACGAATGCGGTTGGCAATTCAGGCACTCCATATGTAGTGGACGCATTCAGCTACGGCGTCATTCCTGCAATCACGGGCNTTGTGCACTTGACGAATGCGGTTGGCAATTCAGGCACTCCATATGTAGTGGACGCATTCAGCTACGGCGTCATTCCTGCAATCACGGGCTACTTTTTATCGCACTTCCACTCCGATCACTACAATGGCTTGACAAAGTCTTTCTCTCAACCGATCTACTGCTCATTGGTATTATATTGACGCGTCGTAGTGGTCGCTTTACGCTGTGCTGCAGATAACTGCGAATCTGATCAAGTTAAAGTTCGGCGTGGCTGACTCTCTCATCCATGTCCTGCCTATGGATCAACCGCAAAGACTCAAGGATGGCACGCTGGTCACTCTTTTTGATGCGAATCAGTGAGCGCTATTTGCATTTATTGTAATTATTCGTTTTGCATTTATTGCAATCGTTAGCTCGCTTGATTGGTATTAAGCATCACGCTCAATGATGTTGAAGATGAATGGGATATGCTTGTTCAGCAAATGCTTTCATTTCGCAGTAATGCACAAGTGTTCAGTGATGCAACAGTGATCATTTGGGAGTCGGTAACTCACAAACACCATGGCATTATGAATTAATGTTTGTTAATCTATGAATTCTTAGCTGCCCTGGATCCGTGCTGTTTCTCTTCGAGACCTTGACCGGCAACTTTCTTCATACGGGTGATTTACGAGCGGAAGACTGCCTGATCGACCAACTTAAGAGCAAGAGCTTGCCAAAACTCGACATTCTCTTTCTCGACACAACGTTGGTTGCAGCTTTATTTCATCATCTCTTTATTCATTGCGGGCTTTAGCTATATGAACCCTCGTTATGTGTTTCCACCGCAAAAGACCGTTATTGATGAGGTTTGCCGATTCGTCAAGACGGAGCTGGAAAGATATCCGAAAACGCTCGTCGTCTGTGGCACCTACATGATTGGAAAAGAACGAGTCGTTCAAGGTGGGAGGCGACTTATTCGTCGAAGAATTGCAGCGTTGCAAGCCAATATTATCTTGATTTAGCAATAGCTGAGACGATGGGATCAAAAATCGCAGTCAACAGGCCGAAAATGAATATAATGAAGTGTCTAAATGACGAAAAACTTGCTAGTCGGCTCACTTTGGATTATAATTTGGCAAATCTGTTCGTCGTCTTTGGATCGTCATCTCTGAAGGTTCATATTTATTCTATATTTGGTTTGCGTTGGTGTCCATTGTCAGCGCGTCGAGCGCGTTAATTTGTGTCATTTCCACTTAAATAGGGACGCTTTTCAATTCAAATATAACATTTTTCATAATGATTTGACTTGGAAAAAGCCCTCTTTCCATTTCTGTTTTATTTGAAAAGCGTCCATATAAAAGCGGAAATAGTATAAGCGAACAAGTAGTCAAATACGTCCTAGCTACGGTCGTGAGGAGGCAGGTAGTTGTGAATATTGTCATTTATTCACGCATTTTCTAATAAAATGTAAGAAGAATGCGCTTTATAGTCGAAATTTCTTCGCAAGCTCAAAAGTACCCAAAGGAGTAAAGTAGTGCAGAGTTGGCCTGCGCATGTACTGTTGCGGGAGCAGTGTAATATAGAAAAAAAGCTGGAAGGGCTGTTAAGTAGAGCGATTAGCTGAACATCCACTTGAGCGTTATTGTCTCAAAACGGAAACCTTTTTTCATCCTCAATGAAGCGATCGCGAGCCTAGCTACCGCCTAACGCTGCAAAACAGCTGACGGACATAAACTCCGTAAGTAGGAAGAACAGTGCGCGGACAAAGACTCATCTCTGATAGATTTCCCATTTCAGCAGCTGCAAGACACGCTAGCCCAGCACAGCCGCTTTCACCGACTGATCAATGTCTGGCCGAGCGGATGGGAATATCGCAAAGGGGGGCCGATACTTTCGGTCAAACCCTCCGGCAATATAACGATAGTAGGGGCGCCGTACAGCGAGCACAGCTCCTATGGCGAACTGGAGAAATTGGTCCGGGCTCTGCGCCCAGCGCGTATCGTTCCCACTGTCAATGTCTCGAAGAACGAAGAAATGCAAAAGACATTCTCCCAATGGCTCGCCACGGCCAATATTTCTCAAATTTTCAAGTGATTCTTCGGCTTTGCCAATTCACTTTTTTTACATCCAAATTCACTTATAACGTTTCGGTTATACCGGTATTTCTCTTATACCGGTAATTTTGATTGATCCCTAAAATACTTGTAAAAGTGAATTTCACTGTATGTACTTTTTTATGTACTGTGTGCAAGTATTTTTATTGAGGAAAGGCGATTCAGCGATCAACGCCGTGTTAGTACGGTCGGTTGCTATGGAAACGAGATTTTATATGTTGAGAGGAGAGCGTTGCATGCATGCGAGTTCGTAGGCAAATCTGCAGCGTCGAAAATTTAATTGCTGAGTCAAGTAATGAAAAAACTTGTGTTCGCAGTCGAGTATGCAGTCATTATCCCTGTGAAAGCGTGTGAATAAAGTTGAAATTGAACGAAGCTTTGTTGAATATTTCCGTATATGAGCGGTTGGCTCTAATTGGTTCGCTCCAATCGGTGACGTCACCATATATTGGGTTATTTTCGAATTTCATACCTTATCTAATAATCGTTTGATCAGATTTTGCTCTGTGCCCCAATCAACAGCTATTCTGTCAAGCGAAGATGTACCCTCGCACTGTATTGGTGACTGGCGCAAGCCGTGGCATCGGACTCGAGATGATCAAGCAGTTGGCGAAGCTTGAAAATGGTCCAGTCCACATTTTCGCCGCTTGCCGAAACCCTGATGCCGCTACGGTATGATAAATATCTAACATTTGCATTTCTACTGGAATTAATGTGTCGAGGGATACGACTGATTTGGTGCTTGCGCGGTAAGCTGTGGGACTGTCTCATTAAATTGCAGTTATCCCTCTCTTTTTTGCATTCCGTCCCTTTTTATAACGCTGTTTTATTTCATAATGTTAAAGACACATCGCTTTTTGCATAACATAAAATTGTTGCCTCAAATTGCGAAAGTATACGCAGCTTGCCATACCAAAATCAGATTTAAGCGCGAAATCTAGAGCATGTGGCGAAAATTCAATAATTTGCGTGACCCTCGCGAATTACGGTATGTATTATTTTATGTGAACCTTGCAAATTATTGCTTGAAATAATACCACACATATTAGACCTTGCGCGCAGGTTTTGTTCAAGTACGAAGGAAAGTCGTGCATCTACCGATATTATCAGAATAATCAGGCTACTTTTATTATCAGGATTTGCAATCGGTGGCCAAAGCGTATTCGACGGTACATGTCGTCAAATTCGACGCCGAATGCGATAAGTCGATTGATTCGGCAGTGAAAGAGGTGCAGTCAGTTCTGAAGGACGAAGGACTGAACCTGTTGGTCAACAACGCCGGCATCCTCGAACGCGAAGGCGTCAGCTGCCCCGGCGCCAAGCGCGACGTCTACCAACGCCACTTCAACGTCAACGCCACCGGTCCAGTCATGGTCACTCAGGTATGCGAAATCTTTGGTTTAACTATTTTAAATAATGCGCAGTATTTCACTCTTTGTTTCATTCTCGCGGAGCTGCTATTGTTTTAGCTGTGAAGAGCGTGTTTAATTATTTTGTTGAGAATTGAGGAAGTGAGTCTTAATTCAGCATAGTCATCACCGCTTCATATGAAAATAAAATAGTCAGGTGGAATTTACTCATTTCCTCATTTCTCAGTACGCAGCAATTATAGAAACAGGCCTCAGGGTGTGTGTGGTCGGCCGAGTGATAGTAGGTTGATATTCATTGATCTCTGTGATACCCGCGGCGATCTCTTTCACTCGAGCTCACTCTTGATCTCTATTCTCTCCGCGTCCAATCTGCCCTCTAGCCGCTTCCTCTTTCACTCCTATCATTCGTACAACCATTCGCTACGTATAGCAAATTATTTCCTTAAACCCCAACATAAACAAAGTTTTATTATTTTATGGTTTTCTTCTCTGAGTCATTTTCACTATTTAGGCGTTCCTGCCGTTGCTCCAGAAGGCGTCGTCGGCTAGCAACTCGGCGAATCTGGGTATTCATAAGGCGGCCGTTGTCAATATCAGCAGCACGTTGGGCTCCATCGCCGAGAACACCGGCTCCGACAAGATCGTCGACAACACCGCTTACCGCATGACCAAGGTACTATAATAAACACCATTTCCATTTAAAATGAGAACTGTGGTCGTCTCTAGCCGAAAGCAATCTACCGCATATTGTTTTCAGTTACCTGTGACTATTTGGCCCTAAATTATGTTAATGTTATAATTAATTAACCGCTAAGCAACCTATTATAGGAAGCTGAAAACATACAGTGCAGATTACTTTCGGCTGGAAGCAACCGCGTTTCCCATTAAACTCCTACTTGACCCAACCAATGAATTTTTTCAGACGGCCCTGAATCAGCTCACAAAGACGTTGTCGATCGACTTGGAGAAGGACGGTATTCTGGTGGTGTCGTTCTGTCCCGGCTGGGTCCAGACTGACATGGGCGGATCCCAAGCGATGCTGAAAGTGTACGACTCGGTGTCGGCGTTGCTAGACAGCTTCTCGAAGCTGACCAAAGAGCACACTGGCGGCTTCTTTGCCCACACCGGTCAGCCTATCAAGTATTAGTGATGCATTTCACCATTTGGGCCCGTAAGGTCTCTTTTGACTTGCAGTAGGCTTGCGTTTGCACTTCCATTTCTCATGATCTTGCACTTATTTACTTACTTTTCTACTCACTTTTGCGATGTCGCGCAACTTATCTCGGTCAAAGGCATCGGGCGAGGTGCCTTTGATCACGCTTTTGAGCGGCTATTAGACGTATATGTGATCGGGTTGTCCGATGATATTGTGGATCAATATGTGCACTTATTGTGGTCTCCACGGGTTGCCTTCATTGCTACTTCATTTGAACCATATCTGTGCTCTTCTTCCGGTTGTGACGGTACTTTGTCCTCCAGAGGCGTTAAATCTACTTCAAAATTAAAGTTGTGAAATGAAAAGTGCTAGAATTAATAATGCTTCCTTGGTTATCGTATGACTAGCTTAATATTTATGAAATTTCATATATTTGCAGCTCTTGCTTCTAGTTGGCTTTGGTACAGTGATAATAGCATATTTGTATACGTACTCGAAATAAACTATTTTCAATAATCAGTGCTTTTATCTTGACTCTGTGTTGAACTTCAGGATTGCTAGTCAATGTACCTTGATTGTTGGCGATTATTCATAGATTACGCTGCTCTGCGTCGAGGTGTGATTGATTAGGATTGATAAGATTACTCAAAATTGCGTTCCGTTATACGCAAATAGCCATGAGTACCTTCATATTGTTGACATGATAATGAGGGATTCGTTTTAAACCTATTCGCTTGGAAACGCAACCAATATTAACAGAAGATGAGTCATCCACGAACGGTGTTGGTGACAGGCGCGAGCCGCGGCATCGGTCTGGAGCTGGTCAAGCAGTTAGCGGCGCTCGAAAACGGCCCCGTTCACATTTTCGCCGCTTGCCGAAACCCTGATGCCGCTACGGTACGATGAATATCTAACATTTTTATTACTACTGAAATTCGTGTGTCGAGGGATACTACTGTTTTGGTGATCGCGCGGTGAGCTGTGAGACAATGGACCGGTTCCATAATCGTGTCCTAAGTCATTCTTAAGTTATGCATTACTTAAGCCCATTATGAAGCATAGCGCTGAGTATCGCTATGAATTCCCTAACTTTAGGACACGATTATGGAACCGGTGCATTCCCATTGGAATAGTTGTTATCTTTCTCTTTTTTGCATTCCATCTGTTGTTATATCATTTTTTAAATATTATATATTTGTACCATCGTTCTTGCAAAATGTTAAAATTTTTGCCTCAAATCGCGACAGTGTACACCGCCCTCCACGCTACAATCAGATATAAGCGGAAAATCTCAAGTATGTGGCGAAAATTCAATAATTTACATGTCCCTCGCGAATTATAGCATATATTGTTGTTCAGTTATGAAGCAAACTCGTGCATCTACTGATATTATCAGGATTCTCAAGATACTTTTATTGTCAGGATTTGCAATCGGTGGCCAAGGCGCATTCGACGGTACATGTCGTCACACTCGACGCTGAAGACGACAATTCGATTGATTCGGCAGTGAAAGAGGTGCAGTCAGTTCTGAAGGACGAGGGTCTGAACCTACTGGTCAACAACGCCGGCATCCTCGAACGCGAAGGTGTCAGCATCCCCTGCGCCAAGCGCGACGTCTACCAACGTCACTTCAACGTGAACGCCACTGGTCCAGTCATGATCACCCAGGTATGCGAAATCTTTATTCTTTCCATTTTGAACAAAGCGCAGTATTGCACTCTATGTTTCATTCTCGCGGAGCTGCTTTTGTTTTAGCTGTCGAGAGGATGTTTCATTATAATGTTGAAAATTGAGGAAATCAGTCTCAGTTCAGCGTAGTCATCGCCACTTCATATGAGAATAGAATAGTCAGGTGGAATTTACTCATTTCTCATTATTCAGCAGTTTAATGAAACAGGCCTCAGGGTGTGTGTGGTCGGCCGCGTGATAGTAAGTTGATATTCATTGATCATTGATATCTGAGGCGATCTCTTTCACTCGAGCTCATTCTTGTTCTCTATTCTCTCAGCGTCTAAACTGTCCTCTCGCCGCTTCCTCTCTGACACCTTTCATTCGATCAACCATTCGCTACATATCGTAAGTTATTCCCTTAAACCCAGCATAAAGATGAAAACCATAAAATAATAAAACATTGTTTAAGTCACGTTCACTATTTAGGCGTTCCTGCCGTTGCTCCAGAAGGCGTCGTCGGCTAGCAACTCGGCGAATCTGGGTATTCATAAGGCGGCCGTTGTCAATATCAGCAGCATGTTGGGCTCCATCGCCGAGAACACCGGCATCGAAAAGATCGTCGACCACACCGCTTACCGCATGACCAAGGTATCGTAGTAAACACCATTTATATTTTAAATGAGAACTGTGGTCGTCTCTAGCCGAAAGCAATCTACCGCATATTGTTTTCAGTTTCCTATGACTATCTGGCCCTAAATTATGTTAATGTTATAATTAATCGCTAAGCAACTTAATATAAGTAGCTGAAAACAAGTGCAGATACAAATATAGTGTAGATTACTTTCGGCTTGAAGCAACAGTGTTTCCCATTAAACTTCTACTTGTCTCAACCAACGAGTTTTTTCAGACGGCCCTGAATCAGCTCACAAAGACGTTGTCGATCGACTTGGCGAAGGACGGTATTTTGGTGGTGTCGTTCTGTCCCGGCTGGGTCCAGACTGACATGGGCGGATCGCAAGCGATGCTGAAAGTGAACGACTCGGTGTCGGCGTTGCTGGACAGCTTCTCGAAGCTGAGCAAAGAGCACACTGGCGGCTTCTTCGCCCACACTGGTCAGCCCATCAAGTACTAGCGTCGCATTTCACCATTTCGGCCCATAAGGCCCCTTTTGACCTGCATTAGACATGCGTTTGCACTCCATTTTTCATGATCTTGCACTTGTTTACTTATTTTTCTACTCGCTTTTGCAATGTCGCGCTACTTATCTTGGTCAAAGGCATCGGGCTAGGTTTGGGGCCGGTCAGTCGAAACTTCCGGAAGGGAGCTGGTACTATCTGATACCTGATCAAAAGATAGACGTTGGAAGTATCAGACGCTTTCCGAAAGCTTCGATGAGCTGACTCAAAGAGAAGAAGATTGTATCATAGCCCTAATCTATTCAAAAACTTCCTTGAAATCCCTGAAACTGTTCTCTACTTCATATCTCGCATTGCCTTCACGGGAACTTCGGCTCCATCTAGGTGGGGCGCACTGCAGCCCGCACACCTGAACTCCGGCATTTGATCGATGATA
The DNA here is from genome assembly GCA_002796945.1 of Plectus sambesii. NCBI lineage: Eukaryota > Metazoa > Nematoda > Chromadorea > Plectida > Plectidae > Plectus > Plectus sambesii. The sequence continues at coordinate 56,672 of NIUQ01000191.1, read as the reverse complement.
TTTGACGCATGTTTTGACATTGTAGATCTTATTGCGCGATCGTTTCGCGTTGCTTTGTTTATTTAATCAGCCTGCACCATTTTTGCTGCGCGCACCCAGCGGGTTCGTTCTCATCTTACGTTTTCGCGCACGCTTTTGAGCGGCTAGTAGACGTATATGTGATCGGTCGTCCGATGATATTTTGGACCAATATGTGCACTTATTGCGGTCTTCGCGGGTTGCCTTCATTTCTATCTCATTTGAACCATATCTGTGCTCTTCTTCCGGTTGTGACGGTACTTTGTCCTCCAGAGGCGTTGAACCTACTTCAAAAATTATAGTTGTGAAACGGAAAAGTGCTAGAATTAATAATGCTTCCTTGGTTATCGCATGACTAGCTTCATATTTATGAAATTTCATATATCTACTGCTCTTGCTTCTAGTTGGCTTTGGTGCAGCGATAATAGCATCTTTGTGTACGTTTGAGTACTCGGAATAAACTTTTTTCAATAATCAGTGCTTTTACCTTGATTCTGTGTTGAACTTCAGCATTGCTAGTCAATGTACCTTTGATTGTTGGCGACTCTTCATATATTAGGTATGTTGCGGTGAGGTATCATTGATCAAGATTGATAAGATTACTTAAAATTGCGTTTCTTTATACGTAAATATCCATGAGTACCTCCATATTACTGACATGATAATGAGGGATTAGTTTTAAGCCTATTCGCCAAAAAACGCAAACAATATTAGTAGAAGATGAGTCATCCGCGAACGGTATTGGTGACGGGTGCTAGTCGCGGCATCGGCCTGGAGTTGGTCAAGCAGTTGGCGGCGCTCGAAAACGGACCCGTTCACATCTTTGCCGCTTGTCGCACTCCTGATTCAGCTACGGTAAGTAATGGCATTTTTTTATCCTCTTCGGTTAGAGTCGAAGCTACGAGAGGTTGGAGGGGGACTCTGTGGTTTTCGTTATTTCATACTCTGATATTTGGAGGATTATGGTAACTATTACATAGCTCTATTTATTTTTCTTCCCATTTGTTCAACTTCCCCACCCTAGCTCGTAGGTTCTAGCTGCGCTCCTACCTTGGAGTGATTAGCTCTACATTTTTAATGCTGCGTGACTTCATGACCCTCATTAGACTGGTTGTTCTTCTCATAAAAGCGTGCATGTATTTCATTTTGATATAAAATGCTTGAAGTTAACGATGGTCGATTTCCTTTACTTTACTATACAAATGAATATAAAATATCAATTGCAGGCTCTGAAAGAGATAGCAAGGGCTCACGCCCAAGTTCATTTAGTCAAACTGGACACTTTGGACGATGGAACGATTTCGTCTGCGGTCAATGAAGTCACGACTATTCTCAAGTCGACCGATGACGGTCTCAACCTGCTCATCAACAATGCGGGCATTTTTGAAAAGGAAGGCGGGAGTTGCCCCGGCGGCGAGCGAGCCTCCTTCCAACGCCACTTTGATGTCAACTCAACCGGCGTCGCCATGGTGACACAGGTAAGAGTTGCCCACAATTTATACTCCGCCTACAGTAAATCTTTCTTCATTAACTGCAGCGAGTCATTTTAGCGCCTCTTCATTTGCATAATTGTGAGTGGTCACATTAAGTTGAAAGAATATTCAATATATTATTAAGTTAATGACCGATTGAGGAGCATTTGGTGTATGATAATTAGATGAGAAGAACATGTAATATTAGAACAAAGCAATGAATGCTTTGTAATAATCACTTGCTGCTTTTAACACTAATCAGGGAACGTTTTCTGTTGGTGTGGTATATGTTTCAGCCAATGAGAGTTGCGACCAAATATGTTTTGTCGTATGATGTATTGATTTTTAAAATGCAGGATGATATCTCAGTGTTGATTTTAGGCATTCCTACCGCTTCTAACGAAGGCTTCATCGATGTCGAATTCTGCGAAAATGGGCGCGCATAAGGCGGCAATAGTCAACATTAGCAGCGGCGGCGGATCAATAGGCGACAATACGACGGGCTCGTCTGTGTTCAACAACGTCGCGTACCGTATGAGCAAAGTACGGTGATCCATTTATTACATACTTTACTAAACATATGCAATCTTTCGACAATCATATAAAATTTGATTCTAAAGATGTTAGAGTTTTTGCTATATACAAATTTGAAATATATAGCTGTGTTCTCTGTCGTTTGCGCGCGAAATTCAAAAATATATAGGATATTTGAGCATTCTGCGACCGTCACTTCCTCTCTCTTACAGTTCACAACGCACATGTTTGAGCGAAACATTGATTCCTCATCATGAAATGCAAATATTTAGACCACCTACTCGTTTGACATTCCACTCAAACATGACGCCAAATTATGTCATTAATGAAAATTACTCTGCTTATAGGCCGCGGTGAATCAGCTCACAAAGACGTTGTCGATCGACTTGGAGAAGGACGGTATATTGGTGGTGTCGTTCTGCCCAGGATGGGTACAGACGGACATGGGCGGTGCTCAAGCGGCGCTTACGCCTGAGGAGTCCATTTCGGCGCTGTTGACGACAACTTTCCAGCTGACCAATGAACACAGCGGTGGTTACTTTAGACGCACTGGCGAGACTATACCCTACTGATAAGCGCCCTTTTGAATTAGAGCTCTACGGGATTGCTGTCCGTTTATACTTCTTATCGTCGTCATACATATCGATTGTAGTTGTGTTATATTGCCTTTAGCTGTTTTATCTGCATATGATATTGTTTCGAGCTGTACGTTTTGACATTGTTTATTCGTGATTCTCATGTATCTCACTATCTCTTCGCGTGGATCTGAGTCGTTTCTTCGTCATCTAAGTCCAAATACTGAATAAATGTCTTAGTTTACTCAACGTAGGTCGCGTCGCGTGTGAACGTTTAGCTGTTCGCTGCCAGCAGGAATACTTTTCGTAGCAATCTTGTTGACAATTTCTTCATTCTTTCAACAGTAAACGAATCATAAAAAACGATGCATCCACGCTCGGTGCTTGTGACGGGAGCGAGCCGCGGCATCGGCCTGGAGATGGTCAGACAGTTGGCTGCAATTCAGGACGGACCCGTGCACATCTTCGCTGCTTGCCGTAATCCCGACGCTGCCGAGGTCTGTTTCGGTTGAAGCGCAACTCGATCACTCGTAGTGCATGAGGAAGTAGCGCAGATTATCTTCCGCTATCAATTCTATTAAAAAATATTATAATAAATAAACCTCTAGGCAGTCTTGTCATAATGAGCTAATTATAATTGATGGTACATTATCTAGTGAAGATGATTGAAGTAGTTCGTTAACAGGTTCAAAAAGTAATGAGCATTCTCTCTACAGGATCTTCAAATACTGACCAAGGATTATCCTCAAGTCCATCCAGTTTATCTGGACGTTGAGAACGACGAGTCTATTTGGTCGGCTGCCGATCAAATTCAGGCAATCCTTAAACCGACCGACGAAGGACTCAACTTGCTGATTAACAACGCGGGTATTTGCGACAAAGAAGGCAGTGGATTCAGCGTGCCCGGGGCTGAACGAGGTGTCTTCCTGCACCACTTGAATGTCAATTCAGTTGGTCCTGTCTTGGTTACTCAGGTATTTGCACTACTTGATTGTCTTTTACATCATGTTTCATAATAACTTGTAATTCAGGCGTTTCTGCCATTGCTGCAGAAGGCGGCGGCCATCTCCAATTCTGGAAAAATGGGCGCTCACAAGGCGGCCATCATTAATATCAGCAGCATTTTGGGCTCGATCGCCGAAAACGCGTTGGGCTCCAAGCTTATACCCAATATCGCCTACCGCATGAGCAAGGTCTCGCGTTTCTTTTAATATTCAATTTCAGTTACTTAGTTGCAAGTATGTTATTAACTTAGTAACTTTTTAGTGCAAATTGTTATTTACTAACTTAACATAACAGCAAAATTAATAATTTCATTCATGTTAGTGATGAAACAGTTTTCAGAGTAATAGCACTGATTTTTGCTTACTAACTTTACACAACCGCAAAATTAATAATTTCATTCATGCTGTAAAAAAGTAACTCAGTTGTAGCACTAAGTCGCATTGCTCAGTGATATTTAACCATTTTCAGACAGCCCTGAATCAGTTGACAAAGACGTTAGCTGTCGACATGAAACCCGACGGAATCCTAGTCGCCTCATTCTGCCCGGGTTGGGTGCAGACGGATATGGGTGGACCGCAGGCAGACCTCAAAGTAAACGAATCGGTGTCGGCGTTGCTCAACTCCATTGAAAAGTTATCCGACGAACACACCGGAGATTACTTCCATCATAATGGGGAGACCATTTCCTACTAAAGCAAGACCACGTCGTTCTTTACTGCGAAATCGAAAATCTTTGTCTTCTGTAGGTCTCTGGGATGGGTAGCTGGACATATTATCGAGCTGCTACTGTTTGTACTCATTCCAAGGGATTGAGTGCTTGTGTTCTGTCTCGTTTGCCTTATCTTCTCGCACAGTCGACATATGGCTAATGTATTTATTTATTGCGGTAGCTGGTATGTGCTGCTTCGATTGTGTATTTCGCTGTTACTTATTTATGAACCTCATTTGTTAACTTCTTTGTGCGAATCTGCATCGCTTATTGATCGTTTTCGATCAGATATTGAATAAAACTTCTCAAACCCCTCTCAATTGGCTTCTAAATGTTTAGCTGTTCGTTGCCAGCTGAAATATCTTTTTATTAAAATCTTATTGACAATTTCTTAATTCTTTCTGCAGCAATTAAACTGTAAAAAGCGATGCATCCACGCTCAGTGTTGGTAACGGGTGCGAGTCGCGGCATCGGCCTGGAGTTCATCAGGCAATTCGCTGCGATCAAGGATGGTCCCGTGCACGTATTCGCTGCCTGCCGCAATCCCGACGCTGCTGCGGTATGGTTCATTTTTGTTTATATATGCACACGAATTCTTCCTCCTCCCTTCAGGATCTCCAAACCATAATCAAGGGTCATCCCCAAGTCCATCCAATTCGTCTGGATGTTGAAGATGACGCGTCTATTTCTTCCGCTGTGGAGAAAGTTCAGTCGATCCTCAAGACGACCGATGATGGGCTCAACTTGCTGATCAATAACGCGGCTATCGGCGAGAAAGAGAGCACTGGATTTAGCGTGCCCGGAGCTGAACGAGCCGTCTTCCAGCATCACTTGGATGTCAATTCAATTGGCCCTGTCATGGTTACTCAGGTATTCCCTCTACTTGCTTATTTGCTTTTACATCATACTCTATATCAATTTGTCATTCAGGCATTTCTTCCGTTGCTGAAGAAAGCATCGTCGATGTCCAACTCGGCCAAAATGGGCGCCCACAAGGCAGCCATCGCTAATATCAGCAGCGGTTTGGGTTCAATTGGCAACAACACGCAGGGCTCTCAGATGGTGAAAAATGTCGCCTATCGCATGAGCAAGGTCTCGCGTTTGTTTTTAATATTTAATTTCAATTGCTTAGCTGCAAGAACTTAATTTATGAATCACCTTCAAAAATTTTTAATCAGTAACAAATTTCCAAAGAGGATATCGTCAAGGAAAACCTAGTGGGAGAAGGTTTTCCTGTAACTGATGAAGTAATTTTCAGAGTAATAGCACTGATTGCTGCTGACTAACTTTACACAACAAAAAATCAATAATTCCGTTTGTGCTGTAAACAAAGCAACGCCGTTGTAACACTAATTCCCACCACTCAGTGACTAACTGAATGTTTTCAGTCAGCGCTGAATCAATTGACGAAGACGTTAGCTGTGGATTTGAAAAACGACGGAATCCTAGCGGTAGCTTTCTGCCCTGGTTGGGTGCAGACGGATATGGGCGGACCGCAGGCGGAGCTCAAAGTAAACGACTCAGTGTCGGCGTTGATTACCACCATTGAAAAGTTGACCGACGAACATAGCGGTGGCTACTTCATGCGTACTGGAGAGACCATCCCTTACTAAAGCAAGGTCAAGTCGTTCTACGCTGCTAGATTTAAAATCTTTAGTTTCTCTAGTTCTCTGAGGTTATGTGATTGTGTTGTGTGGGATAGAGCTGCTACGGGTTGTAACCTTTTCAAATGAGAGAGTACCTGTGATTTGTCTTATTCGGCATATCATCTTGCACCACCGATATAAGGCTATAAAGCATTTATTTTATTATGTATACGAAATTTGCGGTAGCTGGTACGTGTTACGGTTTCGAGTTTGTGTTTCGAAGATACTTATCTATGCAGATCACTTTCTTCACTTTCTTCTTTGCTCACTTTTGAATCATCTTTCTATCGTTTTCAGTCAAATATTGAATAAAAGCTTTCTTCCTATTCATTTCACTTGACGCCTAAACATTTAGCTGTTCGCTGCCAGCTGAAATACTTTTTTACAAAAATTGTACTGACCATTTCTTCAATCTTCCTATAGGAACAGAATCATAAAAAGTGATGCATCCGCGCTCAGTGTTGGTAACGGGTGCGAGCCGCGGCATCGGCCTGGAGTTGATTAGGCAATTAGCTGCAATCAAGGATGGTCCCGTGCACGTATTCGCTGCCTGCCGAAATCCCGATACTGCCGAGGTCAGTTTCATTTTCATTTTCAAAAATATACAAATCCCTCCTCCCTTCAGGATCTCCAAGCCATAATCAAGGATCACCCCCAAGTCCATCCAATTCGTCTGGATGTTGAAGATGACGCGTCTATTTCGTCCGCTGTGGAGACTGTTCAATCGATCCTCAGAACGACCGATGACGGACTCAACTTGCTCATCAACAACGCGGGTATTAGCGAAAAACAAGGCACTGGATTTAGCGTGCTCGGGGCTGAACGAGCCGTCTTCCAGCGTCACTTGGATGTCAATTCAATTGGCCCTGCTATGGTCACTCAGGTAGTCTTTCTACTTGGGTGTCTGCTTTTTAATTATCCATCATAACAAACTATCATTCAGGCGTTTCTGCCATTGCTGAAGAAGGCGTCTTCAATGTCCAACTCGGCCAAAATGGGCGCCCATAAAGCGGCCATCGTCAATATTAGCAGCGGTTTGGGCTCTATTGGCAATAACACGACGGGCACTCAGATGGTCAATAATGCCTTCTATCGCATGAGCAAGGTCTTGCGTTTGTTTCAAATTTATAATTTCAGTTGCTCAGATGCAAGTACGTTATGAACTTAGTGACTTTGTAGCAAGTTTTTTGTTAACTTTACACAACAACAATATCAATAATTCCGTTCATGCTGTAAACAAAGCAACGCTGTTGTAACATAAATTCCCACCGCCCAGTGAATAACTGAATGTTTTCAGTCAGCGCTGAATCAATTGACGAAGACGTTAGCTGTGGATTTGAAAAACGATGGAATCCTAGCGGTAGCCTTCTGCCCTGGTTGGGTGCAGACGGATATGGGCGGACCGCAGGCGCATCTCAAAGTAAACGACTCAGTGTCGGCGTTGATTACCACGATTGAAAAGTTGACCGACGAGCACAGCGGCGGCTACTTCCAACATACCGGAGAGACCATCCCCTACTAAACCAAGTCGTTCTACGCTGCTAAATTCAAAATCTTTAGCTTCTCTAGTTCTCTGAGGTTGTGTGATTGTGTTGTGTGGGATAGAGCTGTTACGGGTTGTGATCTTTCCTAATGAGAGAGTACCTGTGATTTGTCTCATTCGGCATATCATCTTGCACCACCGATATAAAGTTCTACAGTATTTATTTTATTGTGTACATGAAATTTGCGGTAGCTGGTACGTGTTACGAGTTTGTGTTTCGTTGTTACTTATCTATGCAGATCATTTTCTTCTCTACTTCATTGTGCCAATCTGAATCATTTTTCTATGGTTTTGAGTCAAATCTTGAATAAAAATTATTCTCGAACTCATCCACTTGACGCCTAAACGTTTAGCTGTTCGCTGCCAGCTGAAATATCTTTCTATAATATTGTATTTACGATTTTGTTCATTCTTTCTGCAGCAGTCAAATCATAAAAAACGATGCATCCACGCTCGGTTCTGGTTACGGGTGCGAGCCGCGGTATCGGCCTGGAGTTCATCAAGCAAATCGCTGCGATCAAGAATGGACCCGTCCACGTATTCGCTGCCTGCCGAAATCCCGACGCTGCTGGGGTCAGTTTTATTTTCTTTTTCTAATGTATGCAAATTCTCTCTTCAGGATCTTCAATCCGTGATCAAGGCGCATCCCCAAGTCCATCCAATTCATCTAGATGTTGAAGATGACGCGTCTATTTCTTCCGCTGTGGAGAAAGTTCAATCGATCCTCAAGACGACCGACGACGGACTCACCTTGCTCATCAACAACGCGGGTATTTGCGAGAAACAAGGCACTGGGTTCGGCGTGCCCGGGGCTGAACGAGCCGTCTTCCAGCGTCACTTGAATATCAATTCAATTGGTCCCGTCATGGTTACTCAGGTATTTAATTTTTTGTCTGCTTTTAGATTATTCTTTATATAACATTTTTTCATTCAGGCATTTCTGCCGTTGCTGAAGAAGGCGTCTTCCATGTCCAACTCGGCCAAAATGGGCGCTCACAAGGCGGCCATTGTTAATATCAGCAGCGGTTTGGGTTCAATTGGCAACAACACGCTGGGCTCCAAGGCTATTCCCAATATCGCCTATCGCATGAGCAAGGTCTCGCCTTTCTTTTAATATTCAGTTTTCAATTGATTAGTTGCAATTACGTTATTAACTTAGCAACTTTGTAGTAAAAATTGTTATTTGTTAACTTTTCACAACAGCAAAATCAATGATCAATAATGGTGTAAACAAAGTAACTCTGTTGTAACAATAATTCCAATTAATCAGTAAATTACTGACCATTTTCAGACAGCTCTGAATCAGTTGGGAAAGACACTATCTGTCGATTTGAAAAACGACGGAATCCTAGTGGCGTCATTCTGCCCGGGTTGGGTACAGACGGACATGGGCGGTGCTCAAGCGGCGGTCAAAGTAAACGACTCGGTTTCGGCCTTGCTGACCACCATTGAGAAGCTGACCGACGAGCACAGCGGCGGCTACTTCATGCGTACTGGAGAGACCATCCCCTTCTAAAGCAGGACCAAGTCGTTCTACGTCGTTAGGGTCAATTTCTGTGATTGCTACAGATTTATAGAGTTTAAATAGCTAAGTAGTTCTGTTGTTGATTAAGCTGCTACCGTTTGTGCCATTCCAAATGATCGCTTGTGATCTTTCTTGTTCCTCACCGCCGACGATACTCGGCAATAGATTTAACTTAATTTGGATAAAAATAACTGCAGCTGCCGTCGATTCTTGCGAACTTTTCGTCGCTTTTTCATCTGCGCGCTGAATGGATCAGTGTTTCTGTGGAAAGCAAGTTGGGTTAATCAAATGTGGCTTATCAGGGCGCTGATAAACCTGATAAAATGATAAAATTGATTACGAGGGTAATTATAAATATCATAAAATGATAAATTGATTATCAGGGCGCTGTTAAAATATCATCGCGATGCTGCTCGCGCGCTGTGTGGCGACCGCAAGAACAGCGGGACTGTCTTCATGGCTGAGGCAGCCGGTGACCATCAAGCTGCTCATCCGGCGACCCACGAAGTTGGTCGGTGTGACCCTCAGCCTTGTCGCTGCTCCCTTAATTCGACAGGTCCAATGCAAGAAGGCGCCCGTCGCAGATGTCAGCAAGCGCGCTCAGCATCTCGCCGAAGTTTACGCCAATGAGAAAGAACCCACGTTGTCGTGGGCCGACTTGTGGCAGCTCCTCAAGCCATATCTCGCTTGGCTTATGGGCGCCGTTATTGTGAGTGATTTTATTTATCTGTAGGAAGTAAAATCATTATTCTTGTAAGATTTGGAATCAACCGCGATATACTCGCAGTTCTTTCATCAGCTAGAACAAAAGTGATGACTGAATTAAGTTAACTGCTCGAAAATTTGATCATTGATCTATGTTTTTTACACATATATCAAGGATTGATTATGATTCTGGGCGGAAAATGATGTTTCATGACGGAAAACAATGCTTTAGGAATCTTAGGCGGCTAGAAAGTGGCAGGCCGTATTCTTTCTGATCTGCTTTCACTATAATATTGACACTTTCTAAACCAAAAGGAGCATTTTTAAAGTCAAATGAATATAGAAAATGTCCTCTTTGATTTGAAAAGCGTCTTTAGTAAAATGAAAATAGTATAAACACAAACTTTATATTTAAAATTCATTTGTATAACGCTCAGGTAACTCTTTCAGAGCGCAGTCGGCGTCGCTCTTCTGAATATTCGTCTTCCAATCTTGTTGGGTGAACTAGTCAACGTGATGGCCGATTTCGTCAACAATAGTGGCCAACTGGACACTGCCGCTCTTACACCCGTCGCTGTTAAGTTGATCAGCTGCTACGGTGGTCAGGTAGGGTATATGATTTTTTGATAGGTGAATGTAACCGGTTGAGTAGACGATAAGCAAACAATGCAGATTGTGCTATGCGTGATTGGAATGGATCATATATTTTCATATATCAGGTCAATCCCCGATTATTTAGCATTCAAAATATAGAAGATGGGAGTTAAGAAATGACAGCACTAATCCGAATATTCGTATATATTTTTTAAATTATAAATTTACCATTTTCATTTGAGTAAGGACAGTTTCCAAATCATACAGCACATTGTCTAAAGCAAAAGGAGCATTTTCTGTATTGCTTTGTTTTGGAATCTGCATTTTTGATGTGGAAAGTGTCCTTATTTAAGTGGAAATGGCGTATATTAGAGAAAGCTTACTCGTGTCCACCGAACTCATAACGAGTCCTGACCGTCAATTCTCTCCATTGAAAGGCACTCCCTTTCAACAAACTTTCCGTTTCTCATCGCTTCTTCTTTCATTGTAGAACATTACCCTAAATTTCAGGCTATATTGACATTTGCTTACATCACGTTCCTGTCGGTGCTGGGGGAGCGCATGGCTACGGACCTGCGCCAGATGCTCTTTTCACGACTTCTTCACCAAGACATGGCATTCTACGATGCGCAGCGAACGGGCGAACTGAGCGCCCGCCTCAGCAATGATGTGCAGGAGTTCAAAAGCTCCTTCAAGCTGTGTGTCGCCCAGGGTCTGCGCACTATTGCTCAAGTAAGCCGTGTTTGACTATGAAAGATCAAAAAATAGTCTACAATATGCCGTTCTATAAGAAAAAATGGGATAAGGAAGAGGCACTGGACGTGCGCGAATATGACACCAATGTATACTAAACATTTCCTCTCTAAACCGCTGATTGACAGTGATTAGTCGGATTTCTGATCGATCTTCATAGTTTTGCAATATTCTTTAACATTTCAGACTGGCGGTTGCGTGGTGTCGCTGTATTTGATCTCGCCAAAGATGACACTGGTGACTCTGAGCACGCTGCCTTTGCTAATCGCGGCCGGCTCCATCATGGGCTCATTGCTGCGCGCCCTAAGCAGAAAGGCTCAGGCCCAAAACGCAATCGCTCAAAGTATCGCCGAAGAGGCGTTTGCTAACATTCGCACCGTCCGATCCTTTGCCATGGAGGATTCTGAGGAGAGGTACGGTAGTTTTGTTCCTGAATTTATTTGAGTGTACTCGTTGTTACAACCGAACTGTGGGAATGGGAACTGGTAAAAGTGAGCAGCTTCTTAAGTTACAAACGCTAAGGTGAACAATACAAAGAGAGAACGAGATAAGTATGTAATAGAACAGAGACGGAGTTGGGGACGAGAATGAACTGAAGTTTAACCGCTTACAAGGATACGCGCGCTGAATGTGCGATACTGCGTAAATGAGTGCGCGCTTAGTGATTGCCTGGCAATACAATTGATCACTCTTCTTGATACGGTTCAACACTAATTAAATGAATCTTAGTTGATCACTGTGATTGCACGGTGAGACAGTAGGAATATTTTGAAAATTAATTCAACAAATATGAGTTTGCAGATTATTCGAACGCGAGGTGAGGAAAGCGCAGCAGCTGAACGAGATACTCGGCGTTGGTATCGGAATCTTCCAAGGAGCCACCAATTTCGTTCTCAACGGTTGGCGTTTAATAATGACGTTTTGGAAACTTTAATGATATAATAATGAATGGTATTGAAGGAATCGTGCTTGGCGTATTGTACGGTGGATCAAAGATGATTTTGACGCAAGAAATAACCGCTGGAGATTTGATGTCCTTCTTGGTCACGGCGCAGACAATTCAGAGATCGCTTGGACAGCTCTCGGTTGTGTTCGGTCAGGCGGTGAAAGGGTGGACGGCAGGCGCCAGAGTTTTTGAGGTAGCTGTCACTTGTTGTGCTTCATTCGTCTTTTAAGGAGAAACTCTATTGATCTTAATTTTGAGAAATACACCGAAGAGTGTTATTAGTTATTAGTATTAATTAGTTATTAGTTATTAGTATGAAAAGGCTGTTTAGCGGTAAGTTGATAACGATGTTGATTGATCCGATTCGTAGCCGATCTCTCGTGCGCGACTTTGGGCATTTAGCGATTCATTTACTACTTTTAGAAGTAACCAAAGTTCCCCTTTATGCTGAAATTGTGGGCATATAAGTAAACCCAACTATTCCCCTGCGAAATATGAAACGCTTATCTTTTAATTTTAGTTCATTCATCTCCAACCAACAATCCCGCTTAAAGGCGGCAAACGAATTCCGCACCATGCCTTGCTGGGCATTATCAAGTTTGACAACGTTTGCTTCACATACCCGACGCGACCTGGTCAAGTTGTCTTGGAAGATTTAAACTTGGACGTTGCCCCTGGAACGGTCGTCGCATTGTGCGGGCCATCCGGAGGAGGTATGCACATTTTCTCCCTTTTATCATCGCACATTGGAATAGGGAAATGTTTGTTTCCTAAAGTTGAAGTATTCTGAGCGATACTCAACGCGATGCTGGATTATAAACTTATCATTAGTAAATTCTGAGCTATTCTCAGTATTTTTCGGTATGTACGATGGTGATCAGTCACGAACCGGCCAAAAATCATAATCGATTCCTGATTAATACAAATCTTACAGTATGTTCAGCTTTAGGCGCGGTTCGCCTGATTCAGTCATTACCGATATCCATACAGATGAAAAAACTGCGAGTATACCGAGAAATCGATAAAATTCCCGTTTAATTTCTAATATTTTTCTTCGACAGGCAAAAGCACAATTGCTGCGCTACTGGAACGATTTTATGAACCCAATAGCGGTCATATTTCGATTGACGGACACGACATTCGAACGCTTGATCCGGAATGGCTTCGCGGTCAAGCTATTGGCCTGATTTCGCAAGAGCCGGTACTGTTCGCGACGACGATAGCGGAAAATATCCGATACGGCAGGAGCGACGCCACTGATGAAGAGGTCAGAACTTTATCCACATTTGTTCTATTTCATTTCAGTTTATGCTCAAACACGCTTCAAAAATTCCATATTCACTAAGAATACAAGAATGCGCGGAGTTTGTCATACGATTACCAAGAATACATAATTTATTCTTGAATCTCCATGTAACTTATTCTCAAGTTTTAAAGTATGTTCGAAAGATGGTTGTAAACGTTTATGCCCTCCGCCGATTGATTTTGTTCGGCAAAATTGAGCTTGCAGGTCATGGAAGCGGCACGACTGGCCAACGCCCACGAATTTGTCACCGGGTTTCCGCAAGGATACAATACGGTGGTTGGAGAGCGCGGCGTAACGCTCAGCGGTGGTCAGAAGCAGAGAGTCGCAATTGCGCGCGCGTTGCTCAAAAACCCGCCGATCCTCATCCTCGATGAGGCGACATCGGCCTTGGACGCTGAAAGCGAACGATTGGTATAGTATCTTTGTTGTTTCTATTGTTGTTGCTTATGCATTTCAACTTTACATTTTCTGCTTTGCATTGTTTTACAGTGAGAATCGTTTACACCGATAAATACTGACTAACAGAGTTTGACCGATATAATCGATCACCATTTTAAATGATTTTACTCTGTATAAAGCATAGGAGGCCGAAAATTCTTGATTGGACCCAACAATAGCTACAACTTGTTTGGAGTAATCTGCAGCCATGTTAAAAATGGTCATTTTGAGAAAGCTTAAATGTTTATTTGGCATTGATTTCATAGACGATTGAGAGTTACTATCGAAAAATTCCTTCGTTAATTTATTCTTGAAAAGGGAAAGAGATCCTAATATCCACTGTAGAGAATTGCTCATTTCAGGTGAGAGATGCTTTGGATAGAGCCGTCCAGGGCAGGACTGTACTGGTTATTGCCCATCGGTTGAGTACAATCCAAAATTCCGACCAGATCATGATCATCAAAGGCAAGCGTGTTGCCGAGGTACAGTTGACCCTTTCTTGAGTTACCTTTTTTGAGTAATATTCTTCATTCAGGCCGGCACCCACAAACAGCTCTTGAAGAAGAAGGGTCTCTACTGGGATCTTGTTCAATCGCAAACAGCTCTAGATTGATCTTGTCTTGATGTTGGTATTTATAGACACTGTAGCTCTACAAGTACCTGATTTGCTTTTGTGTCGTTATTGTACATATTTATATTAGGGTTTGAGTAAATCGGTTACTGCTTGCACTTAACATGATTGAGAGAATAGTGAGTGCGATATGAACATAGTGCGGTTTTTAATTTTTGTCATTTTTCTGCGACACTTCGTCTTCTTCTTCTATGACGTCTGATAATTCGTCGTCGTTTTTGTGAGGAACCGCCAGATACCATTTGTCGGCCGGAATCTCTTGGGTTTGTGGTGGCTGCCAAGAAATCTCTGGTTTCTCCGCTTTTTTAATCGGTTCTACTTTATTGCCATTCCCCTTTTCGATCAAATTTTCGGCTGCAAGTATATAAGACGTCACTAAAACTAATGTAGAAAAATTACAATCTTCTCTCCTTTATGTATCGTTGATTGTTATTAACGACGTATGACGACGCCGCTTAGCGGCATGTTAATTACGAGATAAACTGAACCTATACGCAGTTAATAACAATCTAGGATACTTGACCAAGAGGTGGAGTGGGTAGAGTTTCTCTATAAGGTAGAGAGTAATAGTTGCCTGATCAAGCACATTACCGGGTGAACGCCTACCGTCCATGAACCTTTTTCGACCACAACGCGAAACGTTGGAAATTTTGCAATAAATTAAAAACCATGAAGAAAAATGATTAGTATTGTGGAATGTTTGTTCGAAGTTCAAAGCAGTTTGATTAATAATTGCAGTTCGCCACAGTTCGAAACAGGAATGGAGTTCTCTCAGCGAGATATTGTTAATCTGAACACGAAATACAGTAGTTGTTTAATGCCTTTATTCAAAGCGGCTGAAAATAGGCGGTTTATGGCAGTTAGTCCTAACGGAAAGGTTAATTTCTCTCAGCCTATGAGCATAGTGTTCTTTGTACAAGACGTACCTTTCGGAAGTCGATCTACCGCCTCGATGACGTCGTACGAACCAATGCTGCTACCAATGGAAACACCGTCGCAGGCCACGAATGGCACCGGGTTCGCAATGCCGTGCGCGTTCTCAATATAGAATTCGTGCGGCGTTTCTTTCACCATCTGACTGTTGTGCCGCTGACGGAATTTGCGCCTGACCGCCAGCACCGGTGAGCAGTTCAACCGAGTGAATAGACCGTTGCTGCGCGTTGACGACGTGTGACTGGTGCTGCGCACGAATACTGGCGGCTGTACCGAGCGCACGCTCACGCCATCGTATTGGATGTTCTTTTCCGACGGTCGCGATACCATCTTCACTACGTCGCTATTAGACCTATCACGCATACTGAAGTAGGGGTTGAAATGAGAAATCAAACTGCTATAAAGCAGCAAAATACACGCCAAACGAGAAGAACGTTGTGCATCTGCCTGCCTACCAGCCGCGGTAACCCGCCTCTTCACCTTTGGCTGTAGCTTAGGCTAAAATATAGTCTAAGCATTACGCCAGATGAGTGATTTTCGCGGTGGACAGACTGGCAGTACCAATTTCACAACACTGTTTTGATCGCAACTATTGCGACTATAGGATAATTATGATCGCAACTGTTGTGGGAAACAGAAAGTTGTGAAATTGGTGCCAAGTGGGCGGTATTTTACTTGCTCCATTTAGATTTCAAACGCACTCGTTTTCAGCAGCCGATCCGAGTTGCGGGTTGTTGGGGGCGCAGGCCGTATCGGAGGAGTAGAGTGGTTCTGGCTGCGAATCCTCCCAGAACATGTCTCTCTCCATTGGAGGCTCTTTGCCGACCGCATCATCAACTACGCTCAATCCCATCTGCGATTATCGAAGGATAATTTAACGTATATTTCTCTTGTTTTCGCTAACCTGCAAATTTCTGTCAAGTATCCAATTGACTTCAAAATCGTCGTCGTCGTCGCCCATTGGGTTTAGCAACGCTTCCGCCACTTTCAACCATCCTATGTAGAAAGTGAACTGAATTGTGCTCACAATGGGAAAGTACAAGTCGATCTAAAATAAGAGATTGACTTACTTAAAAGGTTACTAAGCTGTCCCAAAGTACATGCACAGACACTATATCTTGAATATCATTAATATAATCTTATCGGAACATGTATAGACTTGTAGCTTGGAGTGAATAAGGTTTCTTATTAACGCGTACTTTCCTTTTCGCCTATATGCGCCAACTCGCAGTCATTCGCACACCCTCCCTCATGTGACGTATGGAATAAACAACGATATCGCCAAGCGTGTCCTTCTGAGCAATATTATCATCATTATTTTGTTTACAATACGTGTAACGATTATGCAGAAATGTAATTAAACTTCTACATTTACATTTACATAAAATTGCTCCAGTACTTCAACGGGGACTGAGAGACTACGAAAATTGTGCATGAACTTTTGAGATCAATACTAAACAATACCGGACTTGCAGTTTTCAGTTCGCGAGTATCGCTCGTGACGTATTGTCGGGCCATGAGCGCGAGTAGGAAATAACAGCGGACAATGAGAACGACCATCTGCGTATAGACGAGCGGAATCGGAACCCAATCGTAGACTAACAGCAAAGCAAGTGATGACCGATAACTGCGCACTCTCTGCAACTCTCAGTTATTCTACTCTTACAAAATTCATTCCGAATATACTTCCTAACTTGAAGGAAAGTTCAGTCATTTCAATCTCTGAGGGAATGTTTCATAGTTTGCCAATAGCCAAGTATGACAACGCTACTAAGCGGGGAGCACTGTTATTATTAAGATACGATATGCGGCCGACTTGCTGTGCGGGGCTAAAAGCAAATCACTGCATATATCCCAGAGCTAGAAGTGACTAGAATTCCCCTATAAGTAAATGAACTGTCGCCTGGATGGAACATAAGGCTAACTTGAGTATTGTCAAAATTTGTCGATCTGTCTAACGCAATATCGTGATTTAGTCTCATGACAACAAGGCTCAATCACGAAACTAAGCAACGATCAGCGTATCAAATTCAGATTTAATCATAAAATTATTAGTTTTCCATGAGGCTATCAGGTAAATAAAGATGTTTTCAAAGGAACCACGTTAATTCTCATATCTCTAAAAAATTTTGATAACGGAAGCGTGAAAGGGGATAAAAAATGAATGTATTCACTTCGAGCAGATCCTGTACAGCGTGGTCGCTTTTGATGAAACCTTCCTGGCGCGCTCGCAGAATAGCCGTCATAGCCCAGTGCGCTGGAACCCAATATTTTCGATGTGGGGACACGATGCTGTCCAAAGCTTCCATCTCCTTCACGCTCATGAATCCTGAAATAATTCATCCGTTGAATGCTTTTATTATGCTTTCTCCTACCAGCAGCTTGCAATGTTTCCATGGTTGGAAATCGACGTCGAACTTTGATACTGATATCGCGATAGATCAGCGCTTGTATAAGAACTGCATAGCGTAGAATGTTGCGGCGAATCATGCGCGCCCGTTCACTCTTGCCTTGAATGTAGGTTGCAATGTATAGTGAGATGCTAAACAAATGTACAGCTTTGTTCACATACGCTGTTTTTCCATTCGATACTTATCAATCCAATCAATTCAGGGATTGTATTACTGATGAGAAGTGAGAATTGAAATGTCAACGGTCTAATAATGAAGTAGGTAATTTGGGAATTGAGTGATGGCATTAGAAGAATAAGAGAATTCTTTAATATTGAAATTTGCAAGAGTAAAATGAATCGAGCCTCAGGCTTACTTATCAATCCACCCGATGTTTCTCATCATGTCCCACCATCGGGTGATCACTAGAGTGATGAAGAAACCGAGCATGAATGTGAGCGGAATAAAGTCGGTGTACTTGAGGCAGAATGCTACGACGTCTTCGAAAATGCTGAAATGTATTGATTATGTTGTTATATTGCCTGGATCAGTGAGTTTGCGAAAATAATACGTCCCATGTGGTCAGCTTTGATCCGTGCCGTAACCTGAGTATATGTTTCACATTGTGTATTTTCGCTAGAATCGTACAGAGCGTTGTTTTAAAGCATGTTCCCAAAGGACAGTTTTAACTAAAGTACGCGATATAAAACCGGTCCATTTACGCTTGAGGATCACAGATTGCTACATGCTGTGTTTGAATCGATAATTTCAAAGACTATAGATATTTGTGTGAACACTGACATTATTTAGTTAACTCTTTGCAACGAAGCGTGGGCTAAGATCGTTGAAAAATCGATTCCAAGTTTTGTTTCCATGCCTGAGCTATGTTTGCGAGACTCTGAACGAATAGACCCCGAGTTCTAATGAATTCTCCTTCGCTGATCAATGAAAGAAATAAAGCCCTCAGGATCTATTTGGACTCATATAGTAAGTAGAGTTGGCCGCGGGGTGCTGCAGAGCACATTACCATCTGAGACGAATCAGCGCGCATTCAGCTGAGAAAACGTGCCAAAGGGCTAGGGTCTAATAAGCTTGAGTCTTCGCTAAGGCAGACAAAAATGTTATCAAAGACGCGAAGAAAGATTATTTTTGATAGGCAGTCTAGTTTATTCAGCAGTGACATCATTTTTTATTCAAAGTAAGGTTGCTCATTAGCAGTGCGCTGGCATGCTACTGACGCGTACTAAATGTCTACGATATGCCCCAAACAGTCAAGACGACCATGGGACGATACGTTCGCTTTGTTCCCTCACTCGCATAAATTAAGCTGATATCGTATTAAAGGAATTAAACTAACCAAAATCATCGACTCTCATATGGGTTTATTAGCTTTAGCATGCCTCGGACGGAAGTAAAGGTTTAAGCACACACACCTACACTCACACAAACACAGGCGCACACAGACATACACGCACGCAGAAAGAATGCTATTATGAGCTGCTATTGCTAATATCTCGGATTTATGGAAGCATCTTCTTGGTACGAAAACGAAAAAGTGACAGAAATTAAAAGCCGAAGAAATTCACCAACGCTCTTTGTTCTTTGTTGAGAAACAAACGATAGACGCAGCTTAGACCAAAATAGAAAACAAGCCAAAGGATAAGCTCCTTGTACACCGATTTCCAGATGCTGCCTCGCCATCGAAACAGCAGCTTGGTAAAGCTCGTAAAGCTGGAAGTTGATACGTCGAGCGTGTAGGTGATTGTCATGTTTGTCGCTGTTCTGGTGACAACGCGAGAGCGCGCGCATTTCATATAACATATTCAACAACTCGTGCACATCTGATTTATGCAAAATTAGCTTGCGGCGTAATACAAATTTAATCCTTTCGAATTACAATTGGCTTTCTGCAATCTGCGTTTTCATGTCTAGTATTTCACGTGATTTGCAGTGTACTGAAAATAAACTCGTCAATATGTCATTGGTGCGCCGCCGGCATATGTGCCCCTCCATTTATCTGTGCTCTATGTTCATTGCGTTGTAGGCGCTGAGGTTTGTTCTTATGTGACGTACATTTGGTAGACGTTGCCATATCCTCCGACACCGAATCTAAATATTTGGGTTTTGGAGCTGGAAAAGCACGATTTCTTTGGCCAACAATATTCCGTTCTCTTCAGTCGTTTTGTCACCAATATCTTCCATGTCTGCTTGCCCTAACGATTATTACGGGCGGTCTGTGGCATAGATCCCGACAGGTGTGGTCAGATCTCGTCCGAAAATGGCCCACTCATAGCTTGCTTCATGTCGCTAGTCCAACACAAAGCTCTATTTGTTTGCCTCGCTAAAAGCACTTTGTCAAAGGTTGTTTTTCAGAGATTAGCAAATGCGAAGGTAACGAGTATCTCTGTCCATCGAAAACAGTGGGCGTTGAAGTGTCTGGGCGATCCATTAAGCACTTTGAGCGTACGCAAACAATTGACGATGAATGTATCACTTGAAGTCACTCACTAACCTCATCAACTTTTACTACTGACGCAAGCACAAGTCGACGGATTGCGGCTAAACCATTCGCAGTGCGCGGTACAAAACGAACCATTACAAGCAACAGAATTTCGAGTGTATTATCTGTCTTGTTCATCCATCCATGTTGACCGAATCGTCGTCAGTGCAGGAGTAGTAGACGCGGGGCTCGATTCTCTTTCTTATCGTGCACTGTTGTCCTTCTGAGCAGCGACAAATGCCGTCGACGTCGAACGCCGTTCCATATCGAACGTAGGTGAAACGACAGTAGTCATTCTGGTTGCGGCAAAGTCGTTCGCTGCTCTCATTTCTTCCCTGCCGGTTAAACGAAGCGGCCCAAGACGAACCAATGAAGCAAATGAGCAGTAAAGAGATACGTCGCATTGCTGACACACTCGGCAGAGTGAGAGGCGATAGAAGCGGGGGCTGCTTACTTACTGACACAAGCGCGGTCGATCGGCTCAATATGACAGCAAGTAAGGGCGGATCAAACAAACCCACGCGTCGTGTCAGATTTCCGCAACATACATGCTTAACGCGCAGTCCATTTGCACTGCATTGTTTGTCGAGGAGCTCATTTAGGAAGTTGCCTGTTCCATTATTAAACATCTTTTGTTCTTTGAAACGTCACGATAAGAATTGCCTGATTGAGTGAGACTGTTTCGTTTTGAAAAATAGGGAAGGTTACGGTGGAAGTGGGAGAGTTGCGCCCAACGGAAAAACAACGAGAAGCAACGAATTCAAAAGATTCCCGCTTGAAGGAATAATAATAATATAGTTTTTTTACATTGATTTCAGTTGTATAAGATAGTTTTCCTTGAGAAAAGGCAAAATTTGAAATATGATTCATTGTTAATAATGAAAGAATAATAATAATGAATGCGAAAATATAGATGCAGAAATGCTATAAAATATGTTTGATATATTTTATATTATTGCTTTAGAATAGATGGTGATGCTGTCAAATCGCAGTACGCCCGGCGGGACCGCCGCCGACTTTCGTTCGCCAAACTATTTGTTGGAGAAGTCAATTCTGAATCGTTCAAATGCGCTGGCACAGCCATCACCTCAACAACAGCAGGCATCGACTGGAAGCAGAATGCAGTTGTCGCCGGAACAACTGGAGGTGGGCGCCCGTCTCGTCGACGTCTGCCTCCGATCCGACCGAAGCTTTAACGACCTGCGTTGGAAGCTGAAGCTCCAGCGAACTGGTACGGAATTTTTTATTCAATCGGACAGGAATGAGTCGTTCTTTTGTGTACAGATAGAATGATAGGAGGAGCTGTAAATCATTCTTTCTTTGTCGAGAGTTTTCTGAGTATTTCATGTTGCGGCTCTTGCAAAACGTAGACCACACTCGCACTTAGGACCGATTCGCTATGCACGGTTCGTTACTTTTGCCAGTTCGTTAGCCTAAGCTGTATAATAATAACGATACGAACAGATCCTTGAAGTATAGGACACATCTCATGACCGATTAGTCAGGTAGTTCGTCAAGACCTCATTCTTGAAGAAGTCATGTGCATATCTTTACTAATATAGACAAATTATATGAAAAGGTATCGTCGCAATCATTTGAAAGATTGAGCAATGTTGATGCTTGCAGATGTGCCGACAATATCCGGTCTAGCAGACAGCGACTATCCGAACCTGCAATCAATGGGAGTAGAACTCAACGAGTTTGTCACCTCTCGACGTCAGCCCATCCCGCAAGAGTTGGTCGATCAGTTTGCTCGTGCGTTTCATCGCGATAACTGCACTTTTTCTGCCATTTTGACGCTTTCTTTGCAGACATGCAATGTAACTGCGCTATGGGACTCTTTCCTGAAATCAGCCGCGCTTGGCTGACCATCGATAGCGATCTATTCGTCTGGAACTACGAGACTAAGTACTGTATCTTTCCAGAAACTTTAACTTTTTCCAAAAATATGTTTTTACCTTTTGGTTTTAATGTAAAACGCACGTTTAAAATGTGATCTCAAATTCAACGAAATTGAACATACTTTCTATAGTTATATGTACATTTTATTCAAACACGAATTTTCAAAGTGTGTTCCGCGCGCAGGCATATTCATCGTACAAGAAGCTTGTTCTAATTTCTTAATCTCGAAACTGACTTATGAACCTGAAAACAGCGCTGAATGGATCGAAATGGAATCCCATGTTATTTATCGTGAGGATTTCAGCGGCGATTTGGCATACTTTGACGGTCTGCCGAACGCGATCCTGAAGATGGCGCTGGCGCGACCGAAGGCTGGCGTGTTCCACGCGCACATCCACTACATTCTCGTCGTCGCGACGGCCGTTGACGTCGCCTTATTGGGCGTCAGCTTTTCCGACGAAAGCAGCCAGCCCGTCTCCCCGCGCGAATTCAAACGCGCTGAAATGCACCTCGTCCCTGAACCGCTCTTCAAGGTAGAATAAGATCAAATGGGATACTGTCCTCGCGGCGACGTTCGCTATAATTGCGTCGACATTCCCGCAGTTTTGTTCTGTTGTTTCTGTTCTTCTGTTCTACTCTCGTCGCCGTTCGCGTAATTTCCCGTGGGTAGCCACGTTTTTTAGCGAATTGCTTGTTTTTCTTTATTTTATCCTTATCATCCGGCTGAAGATAACGTATTGTCGAATGTAGCGAGACGTACATCGCAAAGTGGGTACAACTATGATCGTCTATTAACTTTGGAACGCGCCTATGTGGGTCTGAGCGATATAACAGCTGGACGAAAAACAGAACAGCTCCCCATAGACCGATCAGCGTTGCCAACCATTTCGCATTCAGGTTCCGTTGGACGGCGCAGTTGTTGCTGACATTGCGTGCACAAGAGAAGGAAGAATCTTTCTCGGAGCTCGCGACGGATGTCTGTACGAGATCGACTATCAGGTGAGAACATCAGTGACTTGAACGTTAGCGCCAGGTGCAATCAACTCTCGCGCGCTTTAGGACAAGGGCTGGTTTCGACGACATTGCAAGAAGATCAACCACTCCAAGGGGATCATCAGCTACCTCGTTCCTTCGCTCGTTACGTCCACGTTTGGCAAAGATCGTATATTTTTGCCTACTTGCTTGCTCTTTCGACTCTCAGTATCTGTTCGATTGTTTCAGACCCATTGGTCCAGATGGCGATTGATGAGACGAGGCACGTTCTGTATACTCGTACGGAAAGTGGCTCTATACAGGTTGGTAGCATTTGTCATCATTTTTTGAATTATATGACAAATAATAGATGTTATGAATGATGATATATCTCCACTGCAACTTGTTCGCCCTTTCCATATAACGTTCCTTCTGCGAGTCCGCGCCGAAGCACGTTGACGAAATTCCTTTATTGCGATTATGCGATGCTCACCAGTCTAGCTATTTCTTAGTCCTGTCTCCTATACTTTGCATGCTAAGCAAACCTTCATAAGCGCAGCTTTCATTCAGCTCCAAACGCCTCCCACTTCCAGGGATTTTAGTGCAGTTACATTTTCTAATAGTCAGGTTGTATAGTAACGCACGAGAATTAACTACTTGCAGGTGTTCAACATGGGCGGGGACGGTCGGCAGATGAGTAAGGTGTCGTCGATGTCGGCAGAAGCGGTGCAACATTACGCGTCGTCCATTTGCCAAACAATGGAGCCGTCCAATTTCCGTCCCATCGTACACATTTCACCGGTGGGGAGCACCGACTCCCAAGTGATCAGTCTTCAAGCGGTCACCGAATCGGGCGTTCGACTCTACTTCTCCTGTTATCATCCCTCCCCCATGGATTATGCCTACACCGGCGCTGATGGCAGTGTTGACCATCAGAATGCGTACGACGATGGAGCGGTATGCGTCCATTCAATCAACATTTTTCATTCAGTTATCGAAATGTCGAGTGTTTGTCGTACGGTTACGATTTATTATGCGGAAATAGTTTAGAGAAATGTCAGTCCTAAACCCTTTCGTTTAGGTTTCAGTTAGGCTTAGGCTTGGATAATGTGAGCATCAAGCATCTCTCTAAACATATTTTGTCGTAAAGGCATGAGTTTTAACTTTTAAACTAGCGATAATTTGCGACTAGGGATGAAAGATAATGAATAATTTGAAATAAGATCAAATTTAAATAAGCGATTTCAGCCGACTAAATCGCAGGCGGATGTCCGACCAGTGACGCTTCGCCTGGTTCATGTTCGCTTGCCACCGGGCTTGGCAGCCAGCTCTACCGTTGCTCGACCCATGCGGGTTCATCTAGGATATTTGCCAACAGGTCTGCATTTTGTTGCATTTCAAATGAAAACCCTATATCACTTTACTACATTTTAAAAGGAAGTGCGCGAACGCGACCTAATTTTCCTTACATCAATTGCTAAAAAACTATTTCAAGTTGAAATAATCAAATGTCTATCTGTTTAGACGGTTATCTATTCGTAACGGGAGTGGACGAAGAAAACGACACTTTGTGGGCGTTCAGCGATGCCAACTTCCCTTTTCAGTCGGACTTGATGGAGACTTTGGTGAGTCGAATGAGTGTGCTGCTGATGAAGACGAATATTTGTGTGTTTTTTCAGACGCAATTGCCAATCCGTGGACGCACGTGGGCCATCGCTGAAGCTGGACAGGACTTTGATGTTCAGGTTAGTGTATACTGTATCTTTGGTTGTTTATTAACGAATTTCGTCTTTAAAAATAAGAGAGCATATCACAACGAAAATAGTGAATCTCAGTTAGTCGATACTCAGTTCACAAAGTTATCCAAAAGCAAATGCATTAGTAACGACTAAGCGTTCCATATTCAATCACTTTTCGACAAAGATTGTTCCCTGATTCAGGCTTACGAATCAGTCGTCGCGCGTCAGAGCGTGAATGCAGTGTTGCCGGTTCGTCCGCCGTTGACCGTTTATCAGCACACCGAGCAGCCAAAGCAGATGATCGTCCTCACGGCACAGGTCAGAAACGGCTTCCTCTTTCATTCTCCAGCATCAAACTCGAACAAATTGATTCAGGGAATTCACATGATCGAGCAGCAGCGCCCCGTGGACTTGCTGCGATCTTTGCTGCTCACGCACGGCGCGGACTCGCGCGAAGTCGGCGACTTCTTCGCGCTCCATCGCGCCGACCACGCGTGCGCCATGTGCCTGATCATCATGTGCGCGTCCGGCGCCGTCAACACGCAGGCGGCCGACGCCGCCCTGCGCGCATTCTTCGTCTACGGCGGTGATCCGCAGATGTTCTTCGCCCCCCTCACTCCCAACATTCCCGATGCTAATCTTGATTGGTCGAGGAACGGATCGATCGCCGAGTGGACGCATCACATGCGATGTAAGCGTTTACTGTCTTTTGCGTTTGCTGCATTGTGGAGTGCAGTGCGCATTTATTGTGGGCAGTTCTCGTACTTGATAGCTGACGATCGTATTCGAAAAGAGTTTGCAGATGGCGTTCAGTCGCATTGGCGATTGCGTACCGTATTCAATACAGTCGTGCATAATGCAATGCTATATAATACTCACAAAGTACTACTTCATCTAAAATATCTATTATGAAATCGACCGAATGTTTTAAATATTCTCCGACCAGAACTCATTGAACGAACCTTTTAGCGCCGCTTCAAGCGTCGACGCCGCAACAAAGTCCGTCGATGTTCGCCAATCGGCAAGCGCAGTCGCCGATGGGAAATCGGTCGCTGATCGGTCGACAGCCGTATGGCGACCAGCAGCAGCCGCCAATGAGTCCAACGGCGCCCGAAGTGAAGTACAGTCATCGGCACAACGGCATGTACGCCTACTTCTCACGCATCGTCGGCCAGCTCTGGAACATGCGCGTCTGCATCGAAAAGAACAACATGGTTCGTGATTTAGCTCTCTATTTAGGCAATACATTTTTGTGATATATTCTCATCTCGTTTCGAGCATCACAGGCTTAGCATCTCTTTATGTTTAAACTTAGGCTTTGTTGAGCTAAGCCTAAGCAGCAGGAGAGATGGTGAGTCTGTGATATGGTGATTATATCAACTATATGCTTCAATAGTTTGGCATGCTGCATAATAAGCAACATTTGTTATTCACTCGCGCGAAAAGTTTTATAAATTATTGATCTTTTAAATATAAATACTCAAATTAGTTTATTGGTCTTCTATCTGATAGACATGTATTGATGACGTCATTGATGTTGTAGATCGAGAGCGCGTTCCTGAGCGAGGAGCTCGCCTGGCTGGCGAGTCAGCTGACCCGTCTCCGCGAGGCGATAGACGCTCACTCTCTCATTCCGCGCCCCGCCTACATCAACACCACCGTCGCTGTGGCCAATCAGCCCGTCAACATTCACTCGCGAATGATCGGCTTCATGCGAGCCGACACCGTCGACTCAAACGCCCAGCAGACGCGAGCGCAGATCTCCAAGAAGCATCAGGGTGAGATGATATTCTATTATTGAGCTGCTTGAGATGCTTTTATATTACCTACTCGAACGTCTGTACATTTGTTACACTCTGACGCGTATGAATTCAAAATATTTACGCGCATTTACGACAGGCCGCACGCTCAAATTTGCAATAATTTGCATTCAGTTTAACCATTTTCGTTAAATTCTTGTTTTTAAAACGTGTAGTAAATTTATACAAAACGTTTTTTCAGTCGAAGCGATCAACGAAGAGCGTCAATCGCTGTTGTGTCTGTACGAATTGGTGGACCGAAGCGCGGAAGTGCTGTCGCTGTGGAAGATCCTGACAGACCACCAGTTCCACGTCATCGTCGCGCAGTTGCCGGTCGACATTCGCCGACTGCTAGTTGACGTGCCATTTTCGCAGCTGGTCACCGCGGGCAAAGATGTAGGCTTCATTGACACCTTTACATAGTTATATTCGACTGATTTCGCTTTATTTAAACGTTACAGTTGTGCTCGGATCTGATCACATGTCTGATTCGACAGTACTTGGGCGATCGAGCGACGACAGACGCCATCAGCGAACGGCTCCGAAAGGCCTGTCCTGGACTGTACTCTTCGGATGACGCCACCGTGGCGAAGGTATTCGTATTGTTGCGATAATTGGAGGATAGTAATAGGTTTTAATAGGCGTAGCTACTTCTTAGTTTCGGTGTTCTTTACTTTGCATGATAAACGATAAGAATGGATAAGCGCGGGGACCGGATAAATTCACATTTTGGTGGGCTCGACGTGTTGTACTTGGCTGTATTCTACTTTACTCACTGTTTTTCGATGATTATGAGGATTCTTGGCTTACCGTTAACCTCATTTTTCCATTCGATCGTTTAATCTCTCTCTGCAATTTCAATAAATTCTCTAACTTTGGCATGCGAAAATATTCAACATCAACATGCTTTCGAGTTTGAGATTAGTTTACCTTATTGAACTTTATTTTATCTCCTACTATTTGAAAAATCTAAAAGAAATGTTGGCGATTGCAGGCGACTGAGTTAGTGCAGCGTGCGCGGTCGATGGAAGAGTGCGATGCGAAGGCACAGTTAATGGAGGAGGCCTTGCGGATGTTCAAAGGCGTCGTGCAAAGAATTCACCTCCCCACCATTTGCCTCCAGTTTCAAGACGGTTCGTTATTGATTTTTATTCTTTCCGCACGAATAAATATTCAATGTTATAGCGCATTGCTACGATAAGATCGTCGATTTGGCCTTGTGCGCCGCTGAGAAAGCAGACCCGCAGCACTTGGCGCTTACCGTTTATAAGACTCCCGATTCCACTGCCGCTGAATCGCTGCCTACTCGCCTACTCAACTCACGGTACTTTATACTCGAGATATCTTCTTCAGTAACTGAATAAAGAAGAAAATACTGTAGCATAGTGTTAGATACTGCGCATATTGTTGAGGCGCCGATTAAGGTGTCAAGAAAATAAAGTGGATATAACTAATAATCATAAGAACGATTTGAATTTCCCGCTCTAATGATATCGTTGCGAGACTGAAACATTTTTCCTTTAAATCGCAAATAACTGTGAAATGTTAAGGAGAATTTGATAATAATGTACGTTGCAGTATGTCATGTTACGGGTGCGTGACGGACGCGCTGGACCAACTGGTCGACCCGAGCGCGACGGCGTTGGACGCGCGGATGACGGAGCAGTTGGCGACCATGTACAGCGAACAAATGCTCAACGCCGTACTCTCCTCCACCGACGAGCTCGCGCACGTCGCCGTGTTCGATTGGATGCTCGAGCGGTCTATGAGTGAACGAATGTTGAAGGTTTGTTGCTTCTTGTTAACATGTTATACTAATAAATGTGTTTAAAGTTATGTCTTTTGAACTTTTTAAAGTTATACTTCCTTTTCTTAGCGTTTGTATTTTCAAAATTTTGAGCGGTCAGAAAACTAGCGCTTTGTCTTATTTATTCATTACTTTTATTCTAAATGATAAGATAATTGCAAGTATATATCACAGATAATATATTCTTGTTTGACTTGATCATTATTGATGTGATTTCAGAGCAAATCGCCGTTTTTGGAAAATTATCTGCAATCACGAGTCGAACAGGGAGGCGGTCACCGATATTTGGATCTTCTGTGGCGGTTTTATGAAAAGCAAGGCCGCTTCCTCCAAGCGGCCCAATTGCTCTTCAAACTTGCCGAACGACACAAGTAAGTATATCTTAATTTTGGTTGCAACAGCATTCATAACATTAATCCCAATCCACCTTTGTCAACGCGTTACCATGACAATGTCTTTTTTTCAGCACCCAAACAGACCTCAAGCAGCGGTTGTCGTATCTGTCGCAGGCGGTGATGTGCGCACAGTCGGCGCCCGACGCAAACTCCGTGAAGAACGCAGAGTTTCTGCAAGAGTTAAAGGACAAGCTGGAAGTGGCGCGAATTCAAAATCAAACGCGTGACGCTCTGAAGCAGATAAATACGCGTGACTCGGCCGCAGCCCGCGATGCCATCGCTAAACTTAATGCCGACTTATTTGACGTCACTGAACTGTACACGCAGTTTGCGGAAAAGTTTGATCTACCTGACGTCAAGCTGGCCATTGTCCACTGCGCCGGTCACTATGAACAGGAATTGATTGAGGGCCTGTGGAAGGATATTGTCGATAGAGGTTTGGCGCATTTTTATTCATTTGCCTTGTTGTTATAAAATGAACACGCTTTTCTTTACTTCTTTGATTGCAATTGATAGCGTTAATTTGCTGCAAATGCGATTGTTGGCTAAAAGTGAATTTCGTTGTTTCCCCCATGTCACTTTCAGCCAGTGACCGTATCCACCTTAGATAACTGCTTGAAATGTAGTTGTATAAATTTTAAAAAATTGATTCCAGGGTAAATGTTCTGTTTAAGTGTGCCTACATATTATCAGTCTCCAAAAAGGAATACAGCGGTCCATTATAATCGTGTGTCTTTTAATAGTGAACTTTTCTTGCTACATGTAACATCATTCGCCATCTGAAAACTAAAATGACCAAGAAAATTACTGTTTTAAATAGATGAATCTTAATTTCACTGATGAATGAAGACAAATGTTCTAGAAGCGGCAACTGGCACGCACGAGTCGTCCGACGTGCGATCGAAGCGATTGTCGACCAAACTGCTGACCCTTAGCAAACTCTACTCCAACGCGCCGCGCTATTTCCCCGTCGGTCAGTTGCTTTGTCAACCTCTTTTATTCAGATCTGGCTGAAGATTGCAGGATTTTATGGCGAGGGAGTATTTTTATTTGGTGGTTTTATTGTGCGCGAAACGTGAGCATACGGAGAGACGTAACTATCCTTAGATCTGCTCGCGTAATCAGTTCTGTTCTGTTTGCTTTTAGTTCTGAGCCTTTTTTCTTCATATCGGGCTGCTTTTGGCTATCAAAGGCTCAGTGTCCTTTTTCGGTTGCCGACGATGACAATTTTTGGCGATTATCTTACGAAGACTGCCGCGAAACTGATGCGAACTTGAAAAGATTAATCATAGTAGTTCCCGTTAGTTGATCGCAATTATCATCATCTTCGTCTTATTTCAGTACGGTTGCATTGCGAATATGCATCTAAAATATTATTCCCTTTAGATTATTTGTGCCGAATGCTGCAGCGGAAATCATTCGAGTGCGGATTCGCACCCGCGTGGCTGCCAAAGACGGCGCAGTACCTGGGCATCAGCCCGGCGCTCCTTTTGGAGACGCTGCACAAGCAGTACCGGTCACGTGACCCACTCTGGAAGACCAACCGACAAGCTCAGATCCATATGATGAACACCTTGCTGCGCATTGCCGGTGACTTTATCGAATCCGCCATGGACTTTCCCGTCAACGAAAGGTGAGACTATTTTCGCTTGTGTGTTGGTCGCATCGCTGTACTATGACGTGAGGACTATAGTTTCATAAAGGCGTAGGATATACGCTATATTGAAACCTAAGCCTTTGCGTTAGAAATAGCGGTGGGTCTGCACTGTCTGGGCTTATCATTTCGCTTTTGCATTATTGCATTACAGAATTTGATAGTTTTTGCCGTCCGATCATTGTTTTGGATACTTTGATAAAGGGATTTGAAAATTATTTACTATGATGTATTCTTGATTGTCGCTGGACAAGCAGCGCCCACGCTTTCATATATTCCATCCTCGTCACTTTACGATATTTTTAAACGTTGCAATCGCATTTTCAGGCGATCGATGGCCACCAAGTGCTTGGACGTGATCGCTGGCTTCGTCGTGGAGCTGCAGACCCCGACGACCGGCGGCGAACTGGCCCGGCTGAAGCAGCAGTTCCACGAGAAGCAGAACGTACTTGAGCGCATTGTCGCCTCCTGAAGACTCCGATGACCATTGTTTTCGTCTGGTGATTAGACTTTGAATTACGTGCGGTTGATTGATCAGTTTGTCGATGTTGTTGCTGTTGTTCGCGTTTCTCGTCTCACTGCCGTATCGACTACTGTCATCAGCCGACTTTCACCAAGACTACGACTCAACTGTCACTGACTCGCCCCCTGGTGCTTGTTTAATAATATTATTGAAATTGCTAATGTTGCAATTAAAATGGCGGGATGTGCGGTTGTTGGTCAGTTGTGACAGGTTTATGACGAATTTTCTCGCCTGAGTCACAGCTGATCAATTGCCGCCTTTCCGTTCATTGCGATTGCAGCAGTTTTATGAATAGTCTGTTGACAATGAATGGATCAATCAGCTGAGGCCTGAATCCGAGCAGTATACCAACTGTGTATACTGTGGCTGCAAGGGGTTTTTTATTTTATCCGACCAATCGCCCGGTGGTCAGTCCGCGACAGTTGGATCGACTCAAAATGTTCTTTTCAATCGCCTGAATCGTGCTTTTCATCCTGTCTATTTCTGCTATGAACTTTGTTGAAGATTAAACCGGTAGTGATTGATTTATTTGCATCTGCTATAGGCCACAAAAATGGCTACGTTCACAAACTCGTACGCAACAGCGCGTTTCACGCTAGAATCGATTCGAGGCTCTTTCTGTGCGCTTCCAGCTTGTAGAGCATTGGCTGCTCGCAGCCTGATTCCTTGAGTCCTTGTTCGCACAACAGCGAGCGGATACGTTCGCCTCTATCCTGAAAACAATCCATGCTTGATTAAATTGAGCGAATAGTTTCATATGCGCTGCAACGAGGCGTGTCAATATACTCTTATACTAAATCTAAGCCATTGAAATAAAAATTAGGTTGTGAACGGTTTCAAGGAAGAAATTATGGTGCTCGTGCAGAGAAGACAATGTTTTGTTTCACCTAAACCGGGACAACTCTTTCAAATCAGGCCGAACTTGCTCAATTTCTGCTCTCTTCCGAGCGTTTCTTGCGACAGGTTAAATACTTATTATACTTATAAATTATAAATTATAAATACTTATATTGTCACGGTTTAAGCTAAGTGAAACATTTGGCATTTGCGAGCGAGTACAGTAATTTTATCATTCAAAGCCGTTCATAATCCTGAATATCGTCTCCTTAAAAATATGGTACTGATAGACCCCGTTGCGATATAAGCGACTTTAAGTCATACTCTGTTGACCATCTTTTTCCTCGGCGATACGATGACTTTGACTCTTGACTTTACATGATTGCTTTGCATACTTTGCTTGAATTGTCGAGGCAACAAGCAACAGCAAATGGTTGTCAACTGCGGCCACATGAGATCGGTGAGGGTTGTGTCAATTTGTAGTCTGCCTGAAAAGAAAGGACAAATGGAAAAATGGAAGGAGAGATCTTCAACAGAAAACGCTACTGTACTTGTAATCAGGCTGACTGGCGCTCCGACGAGGAAGACAAGTAAGATGCCCACTACTCCGTATAACTTGTAAGACAGCTTGTACACGTAACTGATCCCACTTCTGAAAAGCTGAGCTGAAGAATAGTATACAGATAGAAGATGCATATTAACTCTTATATATTATATTTTTCCCATTTTACCTGCGTCGAGAGGCGCAGAGTTCATGGATCATATCCATTTTATAAGGACACTTTCTGATCAATAAGGGTATTTAATTTCAAGCCATATCAATATAGTGAATATCCCTTTGTTTCGGAAATCTTCCATATTAAAATGGAAATGGTATATTTTTTCACTCACAATTGCACGTCTTCAAGTGGAAGAGCGGTGCTGTTCAAAAGACCAACAAGCATGGTTTCGTTGAAGGTATCTGCTCCAGGAAACAAAGAGCTGTTTGTGCAGCCTGCCGTCGATCGCGGCAAACTTTGCTGATATGGCTTGATTATCTGAGCGCCTGTACATATCCAACCGACGATGCCGACGGAGACCGCTACTCCCGCTAATGCACCCTACAGAAACGTCGTTTAGGTGAATCAATCAAATTTAATCTACTTACTTGTTTGTTCGCCCATGGAAACAGCATTCCAAAAAGAAACATTCCTGACAACGGCCCGCCAAACACGTTTATCACCGTCATTGCTGCCTGCAAGAGTGTTACAACATTATTACAATATAATTTCTGATAGGAGGGTATAGAAATACCGTACCTGTAGCACTCCGCCGAGATGCTGAGCGACGAGGGCGAGAGAAATGGCCAGTATTCCAAACAAGAACGCTGTAAATTTGAGTAAATAATACAGATTGCTCATTCGTATCGTACCAGTGAGTTTGGTGACTTGCGTTGCGCGCTGATCGGAGATTCGATGTTCAAACTTTGGCTTGAGAAAGTCTTCCCAAACGACGGCTGCAATAGAGTTGAGACCGCTCGACACGGTGCTCAGTGTACCGCTGTAGAGACTTGCAAGGAAGATACCGGGTAACCCGTGAATGCTCGATAGCACCTCGACAGTGAAGTAAGGCAGAAGCTAAAGAAATATGATTGTACAATAATCTCAGGATATGTATAATGGGGCATTTATAATTCTACGGTAAGACAACGTTATGGCACAATTTACTGATACTGGCTGGCGAAAATAACTGAAATCTATAAACAGGGGCCTCTTTCATGAAATTGTCCTGTATCGAGAATTGCGAAATTGAGTCTCAGTATAGCATAATCGTCGTTGCGCTGTCTTCATCCAACATTGACCCTTATTCACATACCTGATCCCTGTTGGAGATGAGCTTCAGGTCCAACGGATCGCAATGGGCGTAGTAAGCGTACATTAGCACCCCTGTGAAGCACACCATTGGGATCATGAGCAAAACACCCGGAATAACGAGCAGCAATGACCTAAAAACACTCGCTGCTCTGACGTTGTCTTAAACTCCATGATAAATAATTACAATCGGGCTTTTCGCAGTGAGCTGAGACTCGTGTAGCGTTGCACTGCTGTTTGATTCGTGCCGTAGATGCTCACCCACCCGAACGCCGTCCCCAGCATCACCGTCCACACGCTCATGTAGACGAAGGGATTCGGATTCAGACTGCAAAGGCGGGAATTTCGAATTTTGGCGCCGATTTATGAAACTGTTGTGATTGCAGTCGCAGGAAGCGCGATGATTGATCGGAAGTGACATGCGCGGGAGAGTTCGTTTCGAGCACGTCACGCCTGACCAATCACCGCGATTGCAATCACAACAGATTACAACAGCTTAGTGATAGTGGCGCAAGTCAGCAGTCATTTCGCTCACTCGCAAACTTACTCTGCTCTGATCCGGCCGCCGTCGACGCCAATCGACCACACCTTATCAATACCGCCCACCTTGCGGATGCCTAAAAAGAAGCGACAAAAAGTGGAATTGATAAGAAACGGTTTATACCTTCGATAATGATCAGCAAGAAGCCGACATACATGACTACGGCCTGGAAAGCATCGGTCCATACCACCGCTTTCAATCCACCCTGAAGAATAGATGAGCGTGAAAGTGCACCATAATAATATCATCATTACCAAGGCGGTATAAAAGGTGCATGCTAGCCCCGTGGCTACGACCAGAAACTCCACACTTAATCCCGAGACGGCGCACAGTGCTATGGCTGGCGCGTACATAGCAATCGACATGTACAGCAGCTAAAATTTTACATGTTATTATTAAAGAAATAGGGAAAAAAGTGCTCACCGTTGTAAGCATAAATAGTAGAGATCCAATCTTCCTGACGAGCACCGAATTGTATCGCAGTTCAAGATACTGAAATGATTATTTTATTAAATGGTACTGAGCGCATTGAAAAGATATCAGTATTAGTTTGAAAACAAAAATTTCTGATTCATACGAAATTTCAATTTTCAATCCAATGTCGCAATCAAAGTCAGAAATTAATTTCATAACACTAAACAAAACTAACTTCATAGGCACTGGTCAGTTGGAGTTTGTAGAATATTGGCTGATAGATCCATGCGGCCAGCGGCAAAGCGATGACGACACCGACAGCGTGGAAGATGATATTCGTTCCTTTCATGTACATTTCGGAAGAAAATCCCAGTATGAGAATGCCGCTTTGAAAACTGACCATCAGACTTAGCGCCGTCGGTATGACCGGCATCCGACGGTCGCCCAACAAAAACTCCTTCGTCGACTGCTGGCCGCCTTTGGCAAATCCGAAATAGACGCCGATCAGCACCGATATGGTCAGAGTCGCCAAGAAGATTACATAGTCGATCAACATGAAGTGACCCATCACTGTACAGCAGCAGCAGCTGGATGCGTGTGAGTGGTGGAATTAACTCGATCAGTTGGCCACTGAAGTTAGCAAAAGGCGCAACGACGGAAGAGTCATATTTCTACCAGCCGATAAGCTGGTAGTGAGATGGACTCGAGTGCGTTACAACAACCGGGGTGTCGTCGTTTGTTCACAGAAACGCGCGCACAAGCCTACGTCGCTCGATAATTCTGTCAACAAAAGTCGCGAGCATGTGTGTTTGTGTGTGTGTAGTGCGGAGTTATAATGTGGCTGTGCGACGACGACGACCGCCGCTTCATCGTTAACAGGTCCGCACGGGTACTTGTGCTTCGTGCACACTTTACGGTTGCTAGCATCAATCGCAACCAAGTTACGCACTGCTCATATATTTGCTTTAGATTTTTGCTTTCAACCGAGTAATGTTTTGCGGTCTCGAATCGCGAGACACCGGAACTGATTTCTGGTCGCTCATACATAGTGTCGTAGTTACTGCGGGCTCTAGACAGTCTCGATGACTTGCGCTAACATATCGTGCTTCAATGAGCCGGTTTCTCAGTCGAAACGCGTCAGACGTAAGCAACTTATGATACAAGTGACAGGTGTTTGATTCCACATCCGGCTCTTGAATCAGGATGCGCTGACGTTTTAGATTGTTAGGGCGTGGCCATAACGAATGGATATTTCGTAATTAAGTGTTGTAGAATATTAATTTTAACTCACAAAATGCATACTTTAGATTTTAGTAAGAGAGCATTGTTTTAAAGGAATTTAGATGCAGAGTTCGCGCTATCAGCGTTGCTGTCGGTGGCTTATATTTTTAATAACTTTATGATGAGTTGTGGGCAGAAAAAGGTCGTATTAACGTAGGTATTACGAACATAACAGCAGTACAATGAAGATTGAATACGCTCTCATACATAAATTACGGATTCACTGTTCGATTTTGCCTGTAGAGCACAAAATTATGCGACGGGAAATAGTCTGCAAAAATGACTCGCTGTTGCCCGCGAAACATTTATGGTTGCTAGGCAACACGTATAATTACTCCGCGCGTAATAACTTCGCGCACAATTTCTGCCAGATTTTGTTGCCGCGCTAATTCTGCACTCGCGACCAGCACAGTGCAATGTCGTCTGATAACTCGAAAGAAAACGTAAAGCACTCGGGCGGTTGCCATTGTGGGGCAGTTCGATGGGAAGTGTTCGCGCCAGCGGAAATTGAAGCCTACGATTGCAAGTAAGTTTCATAAAGGGGTTTTTATTCAAGCGAATCAAAATGTTTCAGTTGTTCGATATGCATGAAGAAGCAAAATCGTCACTTTATTGTCGCCAAATCGTTGTTCACATTGCTCAAGGTTAGAAATTATTCGCTTAAAAGAGTATTTTTGCCTTTTAAATTTAATGCTAAAGTTATGTTTATGCAGTTTTATTGAGGATAAGTTTGTCTTTACTCTGTGATAGATTGATTGATATGCTTGAAATCCGAATTAAGCTGTCCACCGATGTATTTGATTTACACAAAAACAATAACTACACTCGAATATTTTATACAGAAGAGAATATGCCTCATTACCATTCTAAAATGTGACATTCTGCATCCCTCTCAATTTTCTATTGTTTTAGGGTGAAGATATGCTGACGACTTATCAATGCAATACAAAAGTTGCAAAGCACCCATTTTGCAAGGTCTGCGGCGTGCAGAGTTTCTACGTGCCTCGGTCGAATCCGGATAGTTACGGTAATTTAGTACTTCCTCGATTGACTTACCGTCGATGAATGTGATTTCGGCCACTTTTGACGAATATTCGCGATTACGTAAAAATTAAAGTTTTTCGTACAAATTTCGTGATAGGAAGCGATTAATAGAGTATTAAGGAGTTTATATACGAAATTTCACGTCAAACCGACAAATATTCGCGGAGATATACGATTTGAAAGAAGCGCACCAACGGCGTTTAAGGGCCAACAGGTGAATGTGATTCCGGCCACTTTGCTCTTTGACAACCTCTCAGACATTTCTAATTCATCCAAAAAAATCGTACACTCTACCAAATGATAGCTGGTGAAAAGTAGATTTCAATGATATATTAAGCTTTAATGGAAAATGATTTTTTGAAAAGTTATAATCAAAAGAAATTTATCACTACGCCCCGCGGAAAAAATTGGTGCGAAATTTGTGTGTGCTCGAATCGGCCACCATATTTTTTGATACAGAATATGAATCTAATAAGTTTTGTAACCAAAAGAAAGCTCATTATTCAGGCTTTCCAGTAATATACTTTTCGTTCGATTTCATTTAGTTTTAGTGGCATAATTATTCATTCTTAGCAAAGTGGCCGAAATCACATTCTGGCCGGAATCACATTCATCTACGGTACTCAATCTTCTGTTCATGTTCGCAATGTTATCATGGATACGGTTACAATGATAACTGTATCAGGCAAATTGCTCCAAATGTCCATTGTTCAAAATTTTGTTATTATTGCACGTGCAGATCAACAATCGACTGTGATTCTTGACCAATTATGGTGTTTTTGCCATGAAAAATTTTGCTTGATTTTGCCACTACGGTGTGTGACTCGCTATATTCTTACTGATCAAAAAACATTGAGTATACAAAGATTCTCGTCCTTAAAAACAATTTTTGAACTTTTTCAGGTATAATGCCGCATTGCATCGATTCAAATACGATCGAAAAGCTGACGTTTAAAACGTTTGACGGCCAAAATTGGGAAACGACCATGAAAACTCAAGCTCCAGTGGCCTTGGGTTCTTCAACTGATAAATGATATTATTGATAGACAGTTTACTGAAACGATCTTCATAGATAAAATGTTTCATTAATAAACTGAGGACAATGCGCGAAAATTGCAAAATACGGTCATACGATTGAGGGATGGTATAAAGTTTTCGTAGAAGACCTCACCTTTTCTCATCGGTTCCATGTCTTCAAGATTGAGGTCCCAAATGGTTACAATCCGAAAGTACTGAGAGGCGAACGCAGAATTTTTTCATCAGGCGTGCATTGCAAAAGCCTCCGATGGTGTTGTTGCGCTCAGTTACCATCGATGGTTCATACTTGGCAAAACGCGAGGCTAACTATTATTTTCTTATTAAAATATTTGACTGTCTATTGGACTCAGGCTGGCTGAC
The DNA here is from genome assembly GCA_002796945.1 of Plectus sambesii. Taxonomy (NCBI): domain Eukaryota; kingdom Metazoa; phylum Nematoda; class Chromadorea; order Plectida; family Plectidae; genus Plectus; species Plectus sambesii. The sequence continues at coordinate 18,293 of NIUQ01000191.1, read as the reverse complement.
TGACTGCGCACGCTGACATGGCACGGAATCGGATCGGCGATTAAAAATTAAAATTCGCCTTTTTCGTACAGAACCGTCTGAACTAACACTATTAACCATTGAAACTCACGCAGATAAGCTCTGATATGTAAACGAGCGTATACGAGGCGTTATGAGTAAACCTAAAGATCTTTAAAGATACTTCAGGAAACTCAATCGCATAACCGCCTGTGCGCTCTTGCTTTTGTAATGCATTTTCGTCCGTTGCTCGCACTGTTACTAGAAAATTGCTGTTTCGCATCTTTCGCTGCGTAACAGCACTATAACTGATCATTAAGCGGAGTTTCGATGGACGAGTCTAGCGAGAGAAAAAGTATTTCGTTTGTACTGCCGCATATTAATCGACCAAATTACGATAGCCACTTAAATAGTTTCTATTAACTTTCTCTGCCATGGGTCATCACATTCACACTTAGAGCGCACATGTGAGTTGAACTAAATATCGTAGCAAAGCGTTCGTAGTACAAACAAATGTGTAGCAAGTTGATATAAAATCGAAGGGGTTTGACAAACAAAAATGCAACATGAGATAGGATTTCCTAATATTTAGCACACAACGTGCATCTTCTTTATAATCTTTGATATTCTTAAATTAAGGATGTGACTTTTTCGAATAGTTTTGGCAAAAATGCACCAAATAAACTAAAATTTTTCGTATATCTCGAGGTACTCCGGATTTTATGAGAATAGTTTCGTTACATTTGAGCATGGCGTTGTTAAGATACAGCGAAGTGACGACATGGTCTCGTTTATAAGCAAATTGCTGCAAGAGTATAGTATCACTCGTGATTACAACAAAAAGAGATACTGACAATATATTGCTCCAAATCAATGAATGTTGGCTTAGGATAATTAAAATCAGACTCACTAAATCAATAACAAACAAATCAAGAAATCGAAATATGGACTTTTGAGCATTTTAAAACAAAGTTTGACAATTTGCGCTCATTTCACAGTTGAATCTCCAGGAGCCGTTTTGAAAAAGTTACGGAAAGAGTCGGTTTATTGTTTTAAAGAAATTTTTTCGAGTAAAACATGACAGGATTTGCTTTATATAATGTTAACCTCTACGCACGACGCAGCATTTGGCTTCCGAATGACACCTTGCAAGTCGTATCTTGATAAAGCAGCAGTCACAATGCAGCTACATTGCAACCGCCACTTAACGCCACCAGTATATTTAATCACATTATTTTCAAAATAGTTCTGAAGTTCAGGTCTGTAGATTACTTCCGTAATTTTTTACTTATTTTGTGCACTTTTGCAAAGTTAATTTGAACATAAATCGTTTCGTTACATAATCAACATGCTATTTTCAACTAGAAACATATCCGAGACCTGCAAAATATCCCTAGATAATGACTGTAAGTTTGAAGAAGAGAGTTATCCTGAAGCGCTCCTTGATTCACATGTGAACAGAAAGATTAAAAATTTTGACTACACTACACTTCGTAGCATCATTCGAGACTGTACTGGATTGATAGTAGAGCGGCCAGTGTCCCAGAAAAATCCGTATGCACCGTTCCAAATCGCGGGTAAATACTTGCCATTCAAAGCAGCATCTGCGCAACCGCTACCCAACCACCATCCGCTGAAATTTCACAAATCAGAAGAATATCAGGAATGCTGCAAAATTACCCCATTTGGTCATCATAAAAACAACCCGGGTAGTTGTTGTTGATTGCATCAACTGTCGAAAACTTTAAACTATTTGAACGAGTAATGCCGTTGGTTAACGTCACCGATGCGTTGCCATCATATGGAGGAGATAAGTGTAGTGTATAGAAATTTGTTTCATTATCAATCTATAAGAATATTACATAAGCTGACATTGCATGGAATAGATAATGAGCAAAATCTGATCATTTAATCTGTAGTGAATCGGTCATAAGAGATTTTTTGTCATCTAACGAAATCAAAAAGCTTGCTTTCCAAAGATGTAAGTTTAATTTATCTTCTCAGTTAAACGTCTCTTTACTTGTTCATTATTTTTTACTTGACAAAAGTCAAAGTAATTAAATTATTTCCATCTCTGTAAATCATGATAAAGTTCAAATATGTTAATAAATAAACAAAGTAATGCATATTTGATAGCACACACGTACTGTAAAAGTACAAGGTGGGCCAAAAAAATGAGAGTTGGTTCGCATTTTGCGGAGAATGAGAAGTAAGCCAAACCGAGTATACCGTTGGACTGCCCGTGGTCTAAACTTTCGATTGGTGTAGTTCGTTTTTGGATCCGCCCCCTAGGGGCCCGGGACACCCCTAAAACACCAAAATCAGCGTGCTAGAGAGCTGTTTGGGAAAACGGTCGTCATATTGCACCCAGATTGATTTACGAGCTGTGCTATAGTTTATTTTACTTAGCGTTTACTCCTCTACAACATACCGTAAATCCATTGCCGTCGCTCAATTACTGTAGGAGTTACAGTACGCCTCAATATTTAATGTAACAAAGAGAAAGTTTTACGGATAAAGTATCTAAACTTCCTTCTCTAAATATGAAAGATTTCAGTATGGTTCATCCTTCATAGCAGACGAAGTAGACAAAAAGCAACGTTCAAAAAACTGCATACATTGTCAAAGATGTGCTTACATATACTTCTTTTATTCAAAAAAGCAACTTTAAAAACGGTTCCTTTACTCAAAGCTTCGTAAGATTTGTAGGGTTATAGAGTAAGGAAAGCATTGGACGAATTAATGCGATCATTAGATTAATTAATGAAATCAGTGTATGCATTTTTGAAATCATTGGACGTATTTTTGAAATCGTTTGGATGCTTAATGAAGCGATTGGACGAATAAGTGAAATGACTGGACGAATTTGTGAATTTATTGAACTAATTAACGCACGACCCTGTAAAAAGGCAAAAGCTGTACATAATGTAAAAAAGAAAATATTTTTTAAATCCGCTGTATTATAAGCAGTGTGTAACTTACGGAAAAATTAATGTGCTTTTCCCACAAGTATATTTTTGGATCGGGTGAATCTGGTTTGCGATCGCCCCAAAGGTCAATTCGCAACTCGACATTCGAATCTTTGTTAGTCAGAGCGTAAAGATGTTCATTTCCGAGCCATAAATTGTTCTCCAACCCATCATTAAATCCATCTTTGTAATCTTTCCAAAATTTATCGTAGAACGAAATGTTAGCATCAATGCGTCTAAATCAAGTGATATTTATTGCTATTATTTCACTCTTGAGGGCAGGTCTAGTATCATGCAGAAAAGCTTATCAGTTCTATGCAGGACTTTTATCAAACAGCTCATTTTGAAGCAAAATGAAAGATTAAATGCATGAAAGACATGATTGCCGCAGTATGCTTATCGGAATTCCTAAAGTTAACCAAAATTAATTTGAATCCTGCTGTCACTGCAAAAATAGTGGCATATGTCATATATCATCAAAATACTTTATGTAATTACCTCTGAAATACGGTCCAGCCGCCGCCATCGGTCGTCATGTCGCAGAATACCTTGAACGATCCCTTACCATCTGGGTTTATAGAGTAGATCCCATTGCTGTGTGCTCCGTATTTAAACCAATCCTTGCAGTCCGTCATGGTCGTTGGAGGCGTTGTGGTAGGAGGCAGAGAGGTACTACCGCCCATATACATTTCGCAAATGAAACAATTCTCATTTCCGCAGTATTCCGTCTTCCATTGGCCTGTTGTGCGTGCCGTTATTGAAACGCAATGCTGAGTAGGATCTGGTTGACCTTAACAAAATTATTTTATCATAATTATAATTATTTATTTTATCATAAGCATAATTATTTCAAACCAACTATGGCACTAGCTTTTGACGAATAATAAAGCAGCAGCGCCTAGTATAAGCAAATGTAGAGCGTTCCAAAACTAGGTAAGCACAATAAGTTAAAACGACAGACTTCTCACTCGATCAATATTTATTTATCTTATATGTCGATCAGCGCTCGCCCCTGATCAGTTCTTCATGCCGAAACGAGATTGAACGGTATCGTATGCTTAAAATGATTGTCGTCATTATACGGTCAGAATTTTTGTATTCCCGTCAATACCGTTATAATTAACTCTATTTCAAAACATTTCATATTGATTTCATTTGACCTTCTCGGTTTAAGTACAGTACTAATCGATCTCGTTTCTGTGCACAAGACTGTACATTGTGAGGTGGACTCAAAGTTTAGACCGCCTTGTCGACCATTTTTCTTTAAAAGTCGCATTGATTTGATTACCGAAGTAATAACTTCAATATTTTCTTTTTTGACACCACGTATTGTCAAAAAACAGCTCGCTTACAGAAGCTATTCATTTATTTGAGACAAAAGTTACTCTCACGAACGATGTCATCTGCTGACGTCTTAAAGAATAGCGAAAGACCAAGTGTATCATAGTGGCTTACACATTTCGATAAGTGATTAAATACCTACTGCTATCCAATATCCCACTTGAGGAAACGACTTTTTTAGCAGCTTATGACAGTAATCCCTCGTGTGTTTGAAAAAGATTTCGTTACCCACCGCTATTCATCTGAAGGTAGAGCCAGCAATTGCAATGGCAAAATGGATTTACCTGGAGCCCAATTAGTGTATCGCCAAGGACTACCATCCGTCCACGTGAAATTTCCACTTTGGGCATTGTCGTTTCCGCCAATCCAAAACTGACTGCAGCCCGAATCGAAAGACGTGCCGGTGACCGCGGCTGCAAAATGCATTCCATTGCTTTATACTCCTGAACTTTCTCGAGATTACGCCCAGGAACGATGATGAGATATACCAGCTTTTGGGTGGTCATGTGAAATTCAAAATGACTCCCTGGGCCTACTTTCGCGAAATGCCAGGAAACGTACTGACACGTACTATTGTTTTTATAATACCGTCGGACACTAATTGACTAATGAAGGCAAGATTGAGCAGCGAGAGTTGATCGTATTCAAGCAGAAATCGCCATGAAACGCAATAATACGTTAATATCTATTAACATACCAAGGCGCAATTTCGAGAAAAGATTGCACAAACGGTACTATATTGTGCTGTCGAACAAATGCTTTTAACTTAAAAATTACGCCCCGGGGCTAAATATCGAGAAAGCTTTCAAATTTAAGACCCCCAGAGCTTAAATCTGATTACGCCAAAATCTGATAATCTAATTCGCTCTTTTGCCATCAGACCTATGGTACCCATTCTTTAGCGGCCTTAAAACTGTACGAAACACAAAATCTACGTATAAGATACAGACAATACGAATAAAGCATTCCTGAATTCTCCTGCATTTTCTTACATCAGGGGTTTACTGCTTTTAGCATGTGCAACGAATTTTTTCTTGAAATGACGCATAAAACATAAAAGTACCATCTATATTGCCATTCTCGAATGCTGAAGTAATCGAAGTGAGATGTGCGTTGGGTTCGGTATATGAGCAGAAAGCTTCCGCTTCGGACCAAGTCATATTTTGGACAGCCACGTGATAGCATTTGTTTGAGATGACATATGATGGGCGCCAATCAGTAGGACATCCTTGTGATGAAATCGTAACGACAAGAGAAAGGGACAAGACAGTTGATAAGCAACGCATTTCAGTTCCAAACTGAACTCTTTCTCAAAAATATTTCCTTAAACCCTCAGACGCTCTGGCTAGTCACATTGATACTGAACGGCGACCTTTCTGTTTTATGTCGTTTCATCGTGAGAAAGTGAACAGACGTTGCAATGTCATATACTTCTGATGTCTGTCGAGTTTGTATAACTAGCAAATATTAACGACTATTGTTGACGTCGGGTACAAAAAGTTCTACTGATAATCGGTCTTTACGGCGGTTTGCCTTAACTTATTGATTTGCGAAAACTGCCGCTAGTGTGATAAAGAGGAACACCAAGTCAACACAGCAAGTTGATCAATATATTTGCATTTGATGATGAAGTATCCAAATTGTCATTCTCTTCGTCAACAAATACACTAACTGCGCGATAATTCTAATGAGTCAATAATATTGTGAAAGAAAGTAAAGGTAGTAGAATAGAACAACAGACAGAATCACACTATCAATTGTGGCTCAATCATACTTCTGTTTTATGCAACGGAAATATTTATCGCAGCCACATAGAGGTCACCTTTAAGCAATTGCTGCAATGGACAATTTATTGGTTGGTTTCGACGATACTCACAATCGGTTAGCAGCTATCAATGGCGGTGTTTATGCCCTGGCTGTAATCATAACAGTTGTAGCCTACCAGACCGTACTCGAGCACTGCGATTATTGGCTTGAGATTTGGTCATATGCGTTGCACGTCTATCGATATGGTCAACCATACTTTAACATTTTTCATATAATCTCGTAACTTGAATATTTAAGGGGCTGTGTGATTATCTTGCATGATATGTTAATTAAATCTTCGTACAGTGATGGACAAAACTGTCTGCATGAGCAACAACTTCAACTTTGGGATTTATTATCTCAATAGAGGATTTTCGAAATATCATGAACCACTACTCATTTAGTAGCCAAGTATTCTTCCATAAATGTGTGCGAACTTTATTACAATCTCTCTAATAGTTATGTAAAAAAGCTTAACTGAAAGCAAATGAATGCATAAGGGCGGCCACTTAGACCGATTACACTTATCCCGTACAAGATATAGATCCTAGAGCGTATCTTCCCATACAAACAAGTACGCTTATACCAGTAACAGAACCGGTACATCTGTCATCCGAAGACGAGTTTAAAATAATCAACGCATGTAACACTCATCATAAAATATCCCGTTCAAATATTAATATATAATTACACAAGTTAATACAATATTCATAATGAATAGTGTGATCAACAGAAATAAATCTATTCTGACCAGTGCAGACGCCCATACGTTCATTTTTTCTTTTTCGTCATTCAAATTTTTCAAATAATCATCGATTTTCGAAGTAATTTGCTGCAAACCTGCCAGTATTTCCTTTCCTTCGACCGTGGTATGCAATAATGGGTTTGGATGGAAATCCTTGGCTTTCGCAATATTTTCGCCGTTCCGAACCAGATTTTCCTTTAATGTTTTGTGAAAAACGGTTGAAACTTGAGTCTTCTTTCCAGAGGGCAATACACGCGTTACGTACCCGTAAGGAGACGGTATCGATGCCATCCATCGTATAACTGCAGGCGGATTCCAGCTTTCTCTATTTGCTCGCTCGTGGACGCATATTATAACTGTCGAAAGTATAGTCGATAACGAGCACATTCCTATTTCATATAAGACGTAATAACCTGAAGAAATGCAAACGTGAAATTATGAAGCCGCAAATCATAGCTTTGTAAATAGGAGATATGACCAGAACCCTTTTACAGAAATGAAAAAAAGTGAAAGGGCACACAGACAGAATAGGTATACAGACTATAAAAGCCGCGTCATAGTGCGCGATTAGGAGGTAAATAACACGTTGAGGATAAAAAATACGTGGAGAGATAGAAAATACTGACACTTCTCTTACCCAGCAAGGGCAGGCCCTTTGAGCTTTTCGGCATTGCATCTGCGGTAATATTCAAAATAACGGCCATCGAAAGCAGCGTCGTGAGTCCCAATGTCATTTTTTCATTTCTACAACCTTCGCTTGATGTCGGCGTGAAAATCCCAATTATGCACAGCATTGTCAGGAGAAATGACGGAATAAATAATACATACACGTAGTACTCCGGACGTCGTTTCAAGATAAGAATGAACCTTAGTTCAGAAAATGTTTTGTTCATGTCAACATGAGTATGTTCTTCAGCCGTAAACGAGATAGTTTCAAATTCTGAACTGCCCTACAAAACATTTGTTTGAGTAACAAGAAATACGATATTCTAATTGATTGAAATAAGGAGGATATTGTTATCATTATATTAATGTTTCTAAACTGCTAATTCTTTTTACATTATTCAGTTGTTATCATTCCAATTCGATCAAAATAAAAGCGGTGGTGGAAAAAGTTCCATCAGTCTTGTCAACCTACATGCCATTCTTTTCGACTCGACTTGTGCCATCGATTGCCATACGTGTCACAAAGACCAATGGCAACATTTTTGAACTTGATTATTTTCTAAAGTTACAAAATTTATATGTTATCACTATCGATGAAACCTTGAGATAGCATTCAACTGCCATTGCTTAAATCATAAGAAATTCACACTTACTTGGAGTACGCCTGCCGCATTTTCTGGTATATCCTTACTCATATGAAGCACCACGTGATCACTTGTATACATCCACGTGCCTGCAGTAATCGTGCAGTTTTGAGTATCGAAAGGAAATTGTGTAATATCCATAGTGCAGCGAAGTGTTGCATGAAGAGGCACAGATGAAAAGATGGTTCCATTATTTAGAATGACCGCATAAAGCAAATTTTCGGCCAGAATCTCCTCCGTTTCGAGTCTGAAACAGTGCGTGTCATTATGTAACCTTGTTTTGCCTACAGTACTATTTCACTAGTTTTAACAAGATTTATATTGATCACTTATTATATTTTCGTATACTATTTCAACGTTAATAAAGTCAGTTTTAAAATCAAAGAAAACGTTTTCATACTGCTTTTGATGGAAAGTGGCTGTTTTAATGTGGAATGTATTCTCTTCAATATTAAGATGTCTATATAAAAGTGGAAATAATGAAGATTAATGGTGAGTAACTTCGTAAATTTGCGTGTCGCCAGTCGACATGTAGCCAACTGCAAACAGCGAATGATTACTAATACAGCAATTGGAATACAGTATCTGGACGACATAAAGTATTGGCTTACAAATTGACGACAAAATAATCGGGCATCCAAACATTGCTTGCCAACGTATTAATCATCTCGCAGCCGCCAAAGTCAGTTGGATTCCACTGGAGAAATTCATCAGTCCAGCTCAACGTTGTCCATGTTAACAGCTCAATTTTTTCCTCTTGCTCATTCTGAAATGTTTGCATTAGTAATCGTAAATTCCCTTAATACGCATTAAATGCGACGACGCAGGTTTGAGACAGGAACTAGTTGCATCTTCAGGATGGTCTCGTATTCTTGGCTCTGTTGACTATAGCTTTCATTTTTTGTTTAGCTCATGAAAATTCTTAAGCCTGAGTTGATATCTAACTTTAGTGTTTAAGCATCAAAACAGATTTAAGCTGCTATTCCTTTGTCAAAATTTCTGTTTTTGTGAAGATGAATCGACGGGATAGCATACGTATCTCTTTCTTTTGATTTTTCCTCGCTTTCATAGTTAATTCTTACTTACAATGGAAACGATACTGTTGATGACCATAGAAACAGTAACATGAGTTATTGACGATTGATTTTTCACTGATCGAACCATGTTATCGTAACCATCAAATATGGAGTTTTTCACGGCATGTTCTGAGCAGGCGATGTTTAAATCAAGCTGACCTTCAAAAGGAACGAATAACGTCAAAACAGGAAAATTTTATCAATGATTAAGCTATTTATACCGCAGAATAGCAACAAGAAGAAAATGATCCAGCAATCGTTTTTCAGCATGTCGTTGCCTTGATCGTAGTACAGTCGACACAATAGTACCGAAGAGCTAGAAACTCGAATCGGAAACTGGCAAACTTGCACGCTTTCCCCGAACTTGAGATCTTACGTCGCCATAGTTACACTACGAAGCGGAGCGATAATTGTAATGATTATTGAACAGCGGAGCCTAAAAGGAGCATTCCTCTATGGAATCAAAGTGATAATTATATCTATTCTTCTCAACTTGGAACTGTGCGAAGAGAGAGCGAAGAACACGTCACATCTATTTCAGTCGCAAAACAGAATTAATCGGTGCTGTGGCCTTTTATTCATGTTTTCACTTGACACGTATAAACACTACTTGCATCGCGTTCCTTCCTGACGAGCATTAGCACTTGTCAATATTTGTTCAAGGTCCATCTTGTTTGAAAAACAATGAAATATTTGTTCGTGCTTGCGTCCAAATGCATCGATAAATACACCCACGGTGTCATAAATCTCAGTTTTTCAGGAAATAGCCTTTTTATTAAAAATCAATTTTGACAAGGGACGCTTTTAATTTTTAGATTACGGTGTTTGGAGAGCAAGCGAGTAGCGGAAAACTGAGAATCGAAGCAGATTATGTTTCATCATAACGCCGATTCATCCAGCCTCATTTTTCAAAAGGATTTTCACCTTATTTTTTGCGTCTCAACAGTCAAGCTGTAGATGTTCTCGTTCTTTGCACTCAGCAACAACCTAAACCTTCAGCTTTCACTTGATCACACCAAGTAGGGCACGCACATCAGTGAGACAGTAATAATCCGCATTGTCATGCTATTGCTCTACTGCTTCAACGCACCATCCAAATCACTTTTAAATATGCGTACAGGTAAACAGAGCTAAGATGGGATATGGAAACGGTCATACTCATCATGTATCATTGCTTTCAGCCATAAATAACTGCGGAAAAACCGCCACTTTGATTCTATAAGAACTAATTTGTTAAGGTAACAGACGGATTATGTTTATAGTTTCTACGTGAAAACTGTCGTAGAGAGAATCTTTAGCTACTAAGAGATCCAACCGAAATCACTCTGCAGATGCACAAATCCAGATGAATCAAACATTCGATCGTTGGTCATGTTGAACCATACTCGACAGGATGTATGATTGATATCTGACACTTAAAATATAATTATGCAAGTTAATGCAAAGTTTATAATAAATAGGGTGATCAAGAGAAATAAATCGATTTTGACGAGCGCAGAAGCCCAAACGTCCCTTCTTTCTTCCTTGACATTCAGCTTCCACAAATATTCATCAATTCTCGAAGCAACTTGTTGTAAACATGTCAACATTTCCTTGCCTTCGATGGTGGTATGCAATAACGGGTTTGGATTGGAATTCTTGGTTTTCGCAATATTTTCGCCGTTCCGAATCAGATTTTCCTTTGATGTTTCGTGAAAAGTGTTTTTAACTTGAGTCTCTTTGCCAGAGGTCAATACGCGCCTTGAATACTCGCAAGGAGACGGCATTGATGCCATCCATCGTATAGCCGCGGGCGGATTCCAGTTTTCTCTGTTTGCCCGCTCGTGCACGCATATTATAACTGTCGAAAGTATAGTCGATAACGAGCACACTCCTATTTCATATAAAACGTAGTAGCCTAAAGGAATTTAAACATGACATTATGAAGCCGTGAATGAGTTTTATATAGAGGAGATATGATCAGAAACATTTTTCGTAATATTTCACAAAATGAAAAAATGTAAAAGGGCGCGCAGACAGAAAAGATACATCTATAAAAACCGAGTTATAGTGCGCGATTAGGAGATAAATAACACGTTAGGAGATAAGATAACGAGATGGAAAATAGAGACATATTCCTCACCCAGCAACGGTAGGCCCTTTGCGCTTTTCGGCATTGCATCTGCGGTAATATTCAAAATTACGGCCATCGATAGCAGCGTCGTGAGACCCAATGTCATTTTTTCATTTCTGTTGCCTTCACTTGATGTCGGCGTGAAAATCCCAATAATGCACAGCATTGTCAGGAGAAATGACGGAATAAATAGTACATACACGTAGTACTCGGGACGTCGCTTCAAGATCAGAATGAATCTTAGTTCAGAAAATGTTAGGTTCACATCAACGTGAGTATGTTCTTCTGCTGTATACGAGATGGTTTCAAATTCGGAACTACCCTGCAAGAAACATGCATTTGTTAGAGTAGCAAGAAATATGATACCCAAACTGATTGAAATAAGGAGAAAGTTTTTCTTTAAAACAATTCGAACATTCGCTATAAGTATCGATGCCCCTCTTTGATTTCCGAAAAGTCTAATAGTCCATCTTAAATTGTTGAAATATATATTTCAGTAACGGCCTTTGTCTTATAACAACTTTTTTGCATTCACCTGTATCAAACCGACAATGTCAATACTGTGAAATGCTTATGATGATAGCTATTTATTTCGTAACTGTGACACTGGAGCAACTGCAACAGTTCGCTGACTGAAAACGGGATATATTATATTGAAGTTGCGTTCAGCGCCGCTGACTGTAGTATCCAATGCTTAATTTCAGTCTGATTAGTTAAGTCATTCACTATTTTGTCTCCTCGATTTATATCTTTGTTATTAATCTATTTAATGCTAATAACTCGATACTTATTTCATGATTGTTTCTAGTCTGTGCCTTTCATAGTGATGTTATTTTGATCGTAATAATGTTCTTAGACTGCTAATCCTTTTTGCAGTATTCAGTTTTTATCAGTTCCTATTCTTTCAAAATAAATAAGAAGGGGGGAAATATTTTCATTCAATCCTCTCAACCTACATAATATACTTTATGACACGACTAATGCCATCGATTATAATATCTTTCACAAAGACTGATGGCAGGATTTTTGCGCTTAGGAATTTAGTATTTCTAGGCAATGACTATTGTATCGATAATCGATGAAAAGTTGAGACAAAATTCAACTGTGACTGTTTAATTCAGTACAAATATTATTACCTGGATTTCGTCTGCCCCATTTTCTGGTCTATCTTTACTCATATGAAGCACCACGTGATCACTTGTATACATCCATGTGCCAGCAGTAATCGTGCAGTTTTGAGTATCGAAAGGAAACTGTGTAATATCCATAGTGCAACGAAGTGTTGCATGAAGAGGCAGAGATGCTATGATAGTACCATTGTTGAAAATGACTGCATAAAGCACGTTTTCGGCCAGAATATCCTCCGTTTCGAGTCTGAAACAATGCATATAACCTTGTTTAGCCGACAGGATTATTTCACTAGTTTTAAACGTATTCTATCAATACATTTCAAATTTTTTTCCACATTAATAAAGACGCTTTTCAAATGAAAGAAAACACTTTCATATTGATTTTGTTTAAAATGAGCGGCATTAATTTAGGAAATATGCTTTTAGGGCTAGAAAATGTCATTAGGAAAGTGGAAATAATGTAGATTAATGATGAGTTACAACGATAATTTGCGTCTCGTCAGTCGACATGTAGCCAACTGCAAACAAAGAATGATTATTAATACAGCAATTGGAATACAGTATCTGGACTACGCAAAGAACGAGCTTACAAATTGACGATAGAATAATCGGGCATCCAAACACTGCTTGCCAACGTATGAATCATCTCACAACCGCCAAAATCACTTGGATTCCACTGAAGAAATTCATCAGTCCAGCTCAACGTTGTCCCTGCTAATAGCTCAATTTTTTCATCTTGCTAATTCTGAAATGTTTGCATTGGTTATAATGGTAAATTCTTTTCATGAACATTAAATGCGATGACGTGACCTTGAGATAGAGATGTGTATCATTTTCAAGATTGACTCGTATTATCGGCAATTGGTTAGTTTTACCGGTTTAACTTGAGCTATGGGTTTCAGTTTTGGTTCAGCTCACGAAATTTTTTAACCCTTGGCTGATATTCAATTATAGTGTCTAACCATCAAAATAAATTTTATCTACTATTCTTTGGTCAAAATTTCTGTTTTTGTGAAGACGAACCGACGATACGGATCTCTTCCTTTTGATTTTTCCACGCTTTCATGTTTAACTTTTACTTACGATGGAGACGATACTGTAGATGAATGTGTAGACAGTAACATGAGTTACTGTCGATTGATTTTTCACTGATCGAATCGTGCTGTCGTAACCATCAAATATTGCCTTTTTCACAGCATGTTCTGAGCAGGCGATATTCGATTCGAGCTGCCCTTCAAAAGGAACAAATTACATCAAAACAGTGGAATATTATTATCCATTAAACTATATATATACCGTAGAATAGCAACAAAGAGAAAATGACCCGGCATTCGCTCCTCAGCATGTCGCTGTCGTGATCGCAGTACAGTCGGCAGAACAGCTCCAAATGTCGCCGCTTTGAAGCCAAGTCAATGCTCCTTGTTTCGGTCTTGATAAACACGCTCAGATTTACTGCTGCTGATCTGTAAAGCTGAGCAAAATAGTTTCAATGAAAATGAAAGCGGTTAAATAGAGTGGTGCTCGAAACTTACACCCTACCTACGTAAAACTTCCTGCATCAACGCAAAATACAGCGAGTCACTTTAACTCCATTGTCGTTTGCCTAAATGTAACCTATAGCATTAAGTCGCAAAAAGTGCAATAAGTTAATCAAATGTTAAACGGCCAATAAAGCAGCATATGAAGCATGATAACCTAATGAAAATAACATATAAGCCATAAAATAGAGCAGCGCATTGTTATAAAGTCCCTAGACGGACGAATGCTGTTCAAAAGGTTCAGAGAAGAGCTTAGTAACAGCTCTACAATTGACAAGTATTTCGTTCCCCTGCGCTTAGTTCAGAGTAGCATCAGTTGATATACACAACGTGAGCGTGTTTTAAAGCAACGCTCAAGCACACAAATTACATCAAAAACCGAGCGTCGCAGCTAGCACAGACATCGAACATGTATTTTAAAAGAAATAGTGGCGACTGTACAAGAAAGGATAGATTAATCTTGCTGTTGCAGCTTCAGCTCTATTTTCCAAGAGTGGGTTCGGTAGGGTTTGTTCGAGTCGTCCACATACACCTGAAGCGCAGCTGAAATAATTACAAAGCCTGTTCCTAACATTATTCAGATCAAACCAGAACCAGTCGGCTAATGCCAGACAATAATCTTCCGCTCCATTTAAAACCAATGAGCAAACATTTCTTGTTGTTGGAGTGTAAGTTCCGGCCACGATGTAGAGCTGCGTGCTGCGAAAAGGAAACATAAACTTACAGTCCAAAAATTGTGTTATTGGGTCGTTATGATTTCATATATACCACATTTCTATCAGAAAGAACTTTACGCTTTAATAGTCTCACTACCACAAAATGACTCATAAAAGATTCAATTGCAAGCACTTGTCTGAAACTAGTCTATAATTAGCGTAGAATAATTTTATTACTACTCCCTCCGAATAACTACTCTTGGATAATTTTGAGTATTCATCCGGTGTAATATTTAATATTACTTATTCTATTGTCTACGTTACCTATTGAAGCTCTTTCTCTTCTTCGTTCGGTATGACTGCGCAAAGGAGAGTTCAGCGCACGAGCCCGGGGTTTTAACAGGATGACCGTAAAGGTTGACAGTGGTAAATGTCAAACGGTAATAACCGGACGCTAAAGGGGTGCGCACCCGCTTCCCTAACCTCCGCCATCACGCTTACCTCTGTATATAAGCAATGCTAATAAGTACTATTTAAAAATAATTAAAATCTAGCTAATATTTTATACAGCCAAATGAACAAACACTGAATTTTATGAAAGAGGCCGATTAAGCAGACCTATGCATTTAACCGACAACTGGTTACTATGCGCCAAGCTATAACTTCAAATCGGAAGCTATCATACTTGCACGCTTCACCCGAACTTGAGATCTTAAGTCGCTATAGTTACACTACGAAGCTGGGTGAGAATTGTAATTATTATTAAACAGCGGAGCCAGGAGCATTCCTTTTATGGAATCAAAGGGATAACTGTCAACATTCTTCTCAACTGAGAATTAGGCGTGGGTACAGCAAAGAACACGGAACATTTATTTCAGCCGCAAAACAGAAATAATTATGGCCATTTACTCATGTTTGCATTTAATGCGTATAAACATGTATCAATGACTTGCATCGCGTTCCACCCTGACGAGCATTGGCACTTGTCAATATTTGCTCAAGGTCCATCTTGTTTGAAAAACAATGAAATATTTGTTCGTGCTTACGACTAAATGCATCAATAAATACACCACGGTGTCAGAAATCTCACTTTTCAAGGAAATAGCCTTTTTTGATTAAAATCAATTATGAACAAGGGACGCTTAT
This sequence comes from Plectus sambesii, assembly GCA_002796945.1. NCBI lineage: Eukaryota > Metazoa > Nematoda > Chromadorea > Plectida > Plectidae > Plectus > Plectus sambesii. The sequence continues at coordinate 2,466 of NIUQ01000191.1, read as the reverse complement.
AATTTTAGATTGCGGTGCTTGGAGAGCAGGCGAGTAGTGAAAAATAGAGATTTATTTTCATAACTAAATCAATTCTTCCGAATGTACTTCTCCACATGCGATCACCACAACTATCTGCACTGCCGTTTGAATCTAGCTTTCGCCGCCTCCATACGTTAGCAATTCGTTGCGTCACCGTCTTCTTAGCCATTCACGCGGGCACGTGTAGTTAGGTGAACGCTAGCGATGAGGAGATGTAGACATAGACGCGGTGGTCTTGTTGCCGACGCCACTGTCGCTTTCATCACTGATGCCGTCGTGGTCATCGTCGTCGCTGATGTCGTAGTCGATGCTGTCGTCGTTGTCGGTGTAGTTGAGCGTGTGTAGTCGAATGAATGCCGACGATGCGAAGATGTAGAAACCGGTGCCTGCAGTGGTCTTGGTGTCGTCGCTGGCGTGGAACATGTAGCCGGAGGGAAGCTTGTTGTAGCTGCGGCCGGAGTTGCGCATTTCGAAGACTTCAATGATGTTGGCGTATTGCTCAGGTTCGGCTTCGAATTCGCTTATTATCGACGGTAAGGCGATTCACAGGTTTTTGTAGTGCCCACCTAAAATTGGTGTCGCATGTGGAGTTAAAAGCAGGTACCCCTCGCGCCGGCTAAGACGTGTTGAGGGGGGGATCCCGTCGTCGCAAGGAGAAAAGCGGAACACAACCGCTCAACAACGGAGCACGAAACGGAACTCCGAAAAATAGAGAACGAAGCAAATTTTGTTTCACCGTGACGCCGATTCACTCCACCTCCTTTTTCAAAAGAATGCTCTTTCACCTTATTTTTCGCGACTTTACAATCTGCAGAGGTCCCCCTTTCTTTACTCTCAGCACCACGTCATTACTATCAGTTTCATCTAATTGAAAGTTGGTGGAAGATTTGAGATTTTCTTGCGCATTTTCTTTTTGGAAATTATATTCTTGCATGCGTTCGTTCACGCACACATTACACTTTAATGGAACACAGATAAAATTTCAATAAGGGCTCAATTCAGCAATGCCACTAGATCGAAAGGAAAGACTAAGGTACCGACAATGCGCGCGATACAAGTATTATGGTTCGCCTCAGGTAAAGAGAGCCAAAACTTATGAAATCAGCGAATAAGAATTCATCGTGTCCGGAACAAACCTCACTGAGGTTACTGTAGTCCCTGCCGCGCGACGGCCCGGGACAAACCTCACTGGGGGCCGGGACAAACCTCACTGGGGGGCCGGGATAAACCTCACTACGTTGTAAACCGCGCTCCCGATAAAAACATAACGATGTGTCCCTAAAATTTAATTAACGGCGCATAAACATGNGCCGGGACAAACCTCACTGGGGGGCCGGGATAAACCTCACTACGTTGTAAATCGCGCGCCCGATAAAAACATAACGATGTGTCCCTAAAATTTAATTAACGGCGCATAAACATGAATGAAGCTTGTTGAATGTCCACTCGCTCTCTCCTTAGTGGAATGAATTGTATTCGATTGTGCAGAGTATTTAGTGTTTTGTGTGACTGGTATCAGTGTGCTTTGTAAGGACATATCGATAGCGTATAGTGCTAAAATTTTTATTGCGAAAAGTGAAGAAAGTTTCGAAGCTGCGGCGGAAAGAGCTGCGTCGAGAGCTGCGCTGCGTCGCTTGGATAGCGACTATTTCGTAGGCCTTTTCGCGCGTAGCCGTTCCAAACATACCGCCGCTCTGAGATGATATGTAGCAGTCGGCGGCCTTATCGTAGCCGTCTTCCGATGACAAGATTTTCTTCATAATCTTTGCCGCTTTGAGCGAATCGTCGTTGACGTTGACGGGGGTAGCCTTGCGCCGAGACAGGTAGGGTTTCACCATATCCATGCTCCTTTGATCGACTTTGATTGATTCCTGCGACAAGTATCTGATCGCGCTCTTCATTTCATCTTGTTTCACTTTTTCTTTTTCCGCTTTTTTCCCTTCACGCAGGCGATGGAAAACAGACGACACCATGCACGAGACGAGCTGTCGCGCCGACTTCGATGGTTGTCTTTTGATGTTTTTTGTTTGTTTTTTAACCCATATTTGAATTCAAGCACTAACGCTATGTGTAAATAGTTCCTTCGATCTCACTACGCAACAAATAACCAAAGACTTTCACTATTCCTTTTCCGCCTCGGTCTTCGTCGAACAAATTATCCCTGCATAGGATTATACCGACCGCTTTACTGAGTATTAAAGCAAAGTCATCGATTCGTTGATCGCCATCGAAACGGAATGATCATTTCTATCAACGAGTGACTTTACTGCGCTTCAAAATAAGCTTTAACAAACTCTCTTGTTATCGTTGACATTCCTGAGGCTTCCCCGGAATTATAAGTTTAGTTTACGGTAGTGAGGTTTATTCCGGGCCACTCTCTTTACGGCAGTGAGGTTTAGCCGGTTTTACGCGCATGCCCTGAATAGAGCCGTTGGGTCTCGACGC
>NIUQ01000190.1:0-65619 GCA_002796945.1 Plectus sambesii | reverse complement strand
CTGAAATCTAATAGACGCCCCCCTCCAATAGACGCCCCCCTCAAACCTTGATTGAAAAAATAGACGCCCTGGGCGTCTATTGGAAGAAATACGGTAAATAGTCACAATGATACTGAAAATATTTGAAATAGGTTATAGCTTCTTATTCTGTAGGTAGAATTTGTGGCACCAGTGGCAAAATGTCACGGGGCGTGTAAACGTGAATTGGCACAATTTCTTGCAAAGTTCGCTGTTTGAACGCAAAGCTCAATTGATCGACAGGAATCCAAGTTTATGCGCAGTTTGCTTGGAATGTATTCCGGTTTCTCTGGCGTTTGCGTTCACTATACGTCTAAGCAATCGGTAGTGACTGCTATATCAGTTTTATTAATTCAAAGGTTGAAAGTGAGCGGGTCGTTATTTTTCACGAATTCTGCGTGTTCACTTTACAAATTAAAACTTCCCGCCTTACCTAGATGCGAAAAAATTTGTATTGATTTCGGCATTATTTTCCAAAGTTTTACCCTAAGGAAGCGGAACATATAAAATTTCATCGAAATCCGAAAATTTCTTCCCACTGTGCCAAAAAGGTTCTAAATGCTTAGAAAAATTCGATCTTAAGTCTCCATCATACATCGTCACCGCATTATCAGCTGTAAAATTAATATTTCGTAAGAATGAGACTCTCTAATTGTCAACTCTCAACATTCAACAGTTTTCTGAAAAAGGCCCTTGAGAGAGGAACTCTCTCCTTTCAAATTTCTTCGACTCTTCTCTTTTCAAGTTTCGACGAGTCACTAAAGTGAACGCAACTGAGAGTTGAAAGACCGAGTCTTCGCGCTCTCTTACAATGTTTAGGTACTTCAGAGCTTAAATACAATGTTTACGTAGCTCCGAGAAGTAATAAATGCAGCAACAAGAGGAGAGCTTTCTCAAGTTTATTTGTAAAAGCATTACGGCTTATCTTCACCATGTCACCTCTACAGAAGAAGCTTACGCATTATTATGTTATGTTCAAGGAAAATAGTGCAAACTATTTTTCGTTTTAATGTCATAAGCTCAATTTTCTCTACCATTTCAGTTTATTCTGCCGAATGATTTCTAAAAATCGAGCAACAAAGCGTTTAAACATTAACTAGAGTCTTTCAGCATAAACAGAAAGTAACAAAATTTAGAGAAAAGTTGGCACTTCTCGAAACAAATGTTTTCCATAGTTGCCCATGACGATATAATGATACGAAATTGTGCTTTGTATAGAGCATTGACAACGCAATGATGTCAGACGTAAATTAGTACTGCGCGGCTTTCCATACGATAGAGCCACCATAGCGTGAGAATGAAAAGAAGTCAAAGTTGGCTCAGATTATCCGTCAGATTAGGCATGTTCTCTTCATCAGTTTTCATAATTTGAAAAGCTGAGCTTTTCGATCAACACTGTTCCCGTTTTAACTCAATAAGCATCAGTTTATTATAGGACATTGATATCACACCATTAGTATAGCCTAAATACTTTAATGCCGGGCTGCCTCGAAGGGAATTTATTTGAAGAAATACTCTATGTGAGAAAAGGGCATTAATTATTCAGTCACATTTGACAGTACAACATGTTTTGCTATCTTTAGATTTATCTCTACTCTGCTGTCTAATAGAAACTACGGTAATATTTTTTGATCATTCCCTGGGTGCCTGTTGACAACTCGGGATCGGCGATCCGTTGGTCGTCCTTCGTTTAGTGGTTTACCCAGATCAGGGTTTGAGACTTCCGATCTGAAACTGGACAAACATCCAAGAATATCGCCACTGGCCATCCTACTACTTTCCTTCAAACATTGATTATCAACTCCGCTTCTACTATCAAACCTACTTTGTGTAAAGAACTCAGTATGCTGATAGTATGTATGGCATGTCGTACAACTGGAGACTACAAGACAATTTCCCGATGGATTCCCGCGGTGTCTTTTGATTGGAAACTGTCATTCAACGAGAATATTTACGCTTTGCATTGTTCGCTATGAATACCGCGAGGTGTCTAAACGGCTCCGCCTAGATTTCACAAATGCATTTGAATCTTAAAGCCGCGCTATTCTTTGACTTGTCGGGTGAAAAAAAGCTAACAACTTACAAGTGTCGAAACAGCGCGTCTAACGCTTAATGAGCGCTGAGTGGAGTTGCTGCTCAGCGCGTCGTTTACACAAAGTCAAGAACCGCGCATTGAGTCGCCACGAAACTCTGGTCACGTTCGCTCTTATGATCCATCTTGAAGACAGTATTTATAGTGAAGGCGATGTAAATTGGAGACGACGACGCGGCACTTCTGATTCGATCAGAAATCGGCTCTGCTCAACTTTTTTCACCACTTTTCTCCTTCTTATCCCGTGTGAAATCTTCGATCCCATGACGACCGACCATCGAACTGTTTTTGTTTTGGTGCTTGCTCTGCTCGCCATCGAGTATGGCCAGGTACGTTTTTCATGATTATTCCAAATCAGACGTAGGTTACGATCGGCAGCTGAAGAAGGGAGTAACACAGCCAGCATCAGTCATCATCCATGACCACTAGTGGCGCAGTATTTATCTCGTAGTTGGTGGCTTCTTTTGAGTGTTTGCTAGAATTTGATGATTGTATCAGTCAGATTACTTTTTGCCCTTGCCCTTTGTACCGCGTAATATCAGAATAAGTTCATGATCATAATATAGTTACTCAAACGCTTTAGAAGCATGCATTCCTCCTTGCGTTGGAAAAAATGCTGTTATCCATGATGCTCACTCTAAGTATAAGTACAATTATGTCATTAAGTACAGTAGAAGCAGCAATTCTCTCTTTTACTGAACTTGGACGTTCATTTAGTCTTGCTCCATTTTCAGACCGATTATTGTCTCAAAGACTCACACTGCGTCAAAACTGAAGAATAGGATGCTGACTCTTAAAGTATTTTCAATGAAATTTATTTAGCGTCTAATAACATTACGGTAGAATTTGCTTAGAGTGTTTCATACCTTGTATAATCAAAGTTATCTTTACCGCACTGCATCAATCTCTTTGAAATAATTAAACCATATTTAATATGTCAAGCCACATAATTATACTTACAAATTATAAGCGCAGTAGTTTTATCATAAAAGTGGTATTGTAATATAAATCCCTATCAGCCCAGCTGACACTTAGCTGAGCCAAAAACTTTGAATAAAGCAACATGGAATCACGACTGAGATACAAGCTGCGCGCAGTTGATTCTGTTTTGCGATCACATGGTGCGATTTCTCATGGATTGTTATAGCTCTAAAAGATTTTGGCTACCATTGCTGGGCGTAACTGCAAAGTTTCTTGTACAGTTAACAGGGCCCAGATTTCAAAATTTATTTTAAAGGTTCAGAATATAAATTCTTTTGAGGAAACAGAGATATACTTCAGTCATTATAATTCAACAATACCTTAAACCAAGATTTTAAAAAACAGAAAGGCTCATACATAATAACTAATGCAATAATGCTGCTTCAGGCTAGAGAGCTGAAAGAAACAATCCTCAGAATGCGCATAAAACGCCAAAGCTGTGGACCGCAGTGCGGTGTAGCCAGCCAACCTATCCCAGCACAACAGCCATCAGTAAACTGCTGCCCACCAGTTCAGCAACCAGTAGTGCAACAACCAACAGTGAACTGCTGCCCACCGGCGCAACAGCCAACACTGCCACCAATGCAACCTCCTGCGAATTGCTGCCCACCAGTTCAGCAGCCACCAGTCAACTGCTGCCCTCCTGCCCAACAGCCAACGCTACCTCCCACAACAACGCAACCACCAGTGAACTGCTGCCCACCAGTTCAGCAGCCACCAGTCAACTGCTGCCCTCCTGCCCAACAGCCAACGCTACCTCCCACAACAACGCAGCCACCAGTGAACTGCTGCCCACCAGTGCAGCAACCACCAGTGAACTGCTGCCCACCAGTGCAGCAACCACCAGTTAACTGCTGCCCCCCTGCTCAACAGCCCACACTGCCACCAATGCAACCTCCTGCGAATTGCTGCCCACCAGTGCAACAGCCACCAGTCAACTGCTGCCCTCCTGCTCAACAGCCAACGCTACCTCCAGTGACAACGCAGCCACCAGTCAACTGCTGCCCGCCAGTACAACAACCAACAGTGGCCCCCGTCTGCCCACCAGCCTGCCAACCCACCTGCAGTCCTATATGCATCAGACGACGAATGCAGCGAGATGTTGCTAGAGCTGAGCGCTATCTCATGGCTGCAGATCAACCTGAGGCAGTAGCTTCGGCAGATAATGATAATTAAGAGAGATATGAAATAGGACAGGATGATTTGGGCTCAAAACAATGCTAAATTTGAAAAACGAATGCGGTCGACATTATCGAATATTCTCAATCAGGTGGTTAATATTGTGTGGATAAGTACAGTTTTCAAAGGAGATGGAGAAAGCGACTCTCATTTCTCACTCAGAAGATATGTAACACATATCTTGGAGAAATTTGCTTTCTACATTGTGGCGAAAAAATATTTCGTGAATATCGCAAAAACTTTTGGGCCGCGATAGTCCCTTGCCTCTTCACCCCAAAACTTTTGCCACGAAACTCATCTTTGATGCCAAGATATAGTTACTACTTCCCTTAGGCAATTTCTGCATTTGAAGTGATTAATGAGTAGAAACAACTCTCTCGCTCTCTCTTCGCAGCTCGCCTCAACACTGTCAGCACACCTTTCCACTGCTTTCACTGCTACCCTTTAACCATTCCACTATGCTTTCCCATCATCATCATCTGTAAATATCCGATGCGTGGATTACTGTAAAATGCACTTGCTGCGTGCAGAAACCGCGCTCAAGCGGTTATAGGATAATTCACGACTTTCTGCGAGTGAAAAAGTTATTATTTGGATTGCGCTTCCTGTTGCAATCGCTCGTATGTGTCTTGAATAAAAGAGAGCGCTTTGTGATCTAAATAGTTTCGACCACGTCAGATATTACCTTTTATCACTAAAAAACTTGCCCTCCAAAGCACTAGACGGCTGGACGTTTGATCGCCAAAACGTTCCACTACTGGTATAATTCACCGCCGTGAGCAAATTTATTGCCAGCAAAAAAACTTTAGATAAAAACTTCAGTAAACATAATTCACTGATCAAATCTAGAGACAAAAATTGGCAAACACTAGCTACTTTGCTCACGAATAAATACAGTCAAGACAATTTTTACTGTTTCTTTACCTTCTTACACGCAGAACATTGAAAGAAAAATTGCGTTTTTTGCGGCTGAGACAGTTATGAACTAGCAATCCGTTTTTTACTGAAAGTTGCCCAATTGTGTTAGGTCAGTTACGACGCATCGACAGGAACTTGTGCCACTGATGAGAGAGATGAGAAACGCACAAAAATAGGCAGAGTACGGGTCTTAAGTATTTTACTAAATTATCTTCCTTCCCATGGCCTCTACATTCTCTTATCACATAAATTTAGAATTTTTATGAGAACTATATAAAAATAACTGCAATCTGTAAATAAAACAGCAATATAACTGTTAACCTGTTTACATATTAAGTCAAAGATGCAACTGAAACTGCTCGAATATTCTTGCGAAAAATAATTCTGAATAGTGCAGGGTTAGTTTAGAGTTAATAGGCTGAGTTTATTTTGTAATTATTAAGCTTTTCTTATAAGCAAAATCACGTTAAATATAGCGTCTGTAAGACTAATGAAATTCATAATATAATTATTGTTTAATTAATCATCAGCATAGTTGATACATTGATGCTTTGACGATGAGCAAACTGACAAATATTGCAATACTGTTAAAGAGATCATACAAAAATTATGAGTTGTGCTATCATTTAAAACACTCTTTCATGACATCTAAGGATAAACAGCCACTTGCGTTAAGACGCGCGCATACCTTTGACTCACGCACCAGCTTCCTTTTTAACTCAAAAAGTTGATACCAAAATCTTCTCTTTGCATCAAAAGGAAGAAAATGACTCGCGCTTCCTTTTCTTCTTAGGTATGCGCGCGCCTTAACGCCGGGTTTTGTATGCGCCACTCTTATCTCATCAACATAGTTTCACGTGTGCATTTGCGTTCATTTTTATTCAGTAATACTGCGTGCTCTGTCCTGAAGCGTAATTGGATGATAATACTTTTATTTTCCGAAATCTTTAACAAGCGTTCATTCTTAAATGACACCAATAAAAGCTTTACTGTACGTGGTAATCAGGTCTGACTACCACTGCAATGTTTTTGCACTAACGAGACGGCCATTACTGAGTAATATCGATCATCTGAGTAGCCGCCGTTGAGAACGCAGTTTTTTCTTTTTTCTCTCAACTTTGCTTTACGCCCGTTTACTTCTGCACTGCTCTATAATCGTCGCGTCGAGGGCAGAATGTATTCTTGGCTATGTAGATGAGGAGAATGGAAATGGCGAGGAATAGAATTCCAGCAACACTGCAGCTGATGATGATGTTGATCTCTTGCATATCCATCGTGATTAATTGTGGTAGTTTTAAGAAAAGCTAATAATCCTGAAAATAATAAATATAATTAATCAATAAAAATAATAAATACCATTTTATATTCTGCTAAAAAGGGAAATCTAGGATGAAGGACTCGCTACTTTCAGCTGTTGCAAGCTATTGTGTCTTTCTAAGACAGTGGCGCTGATCTACCAGGAAATCGTTTTTACATTAAGCATACTATTGGTTATATCAAGTCGATGGAGAATTTCTAGGTATGGATTTCTTCAACTTTTGGACCACCTCGAGATTATCTCTCCTAATGTCAGCATCAAGTCTGGGACTCAACGCGCCGTCTTTCTTCTCTATGCTATAATAATATTCAAAAAATAAAAGCAATTGCAACTAATAGAGCCGTTCATTTGGTATAACTATCAGATTTATTGCAATTACTAAACTCGACTTTATAAAGCTGTTCAACGAAGCTATTAGCCACCTAGAGAAGCACAAAGTGCTAGGAGTGACTACATCGTCCGTTATACTTTGAAGTCGCAGCCTCAACGCAACGGTAGGGAGCGCGCCCAGAAGCAAGTTTCAGTTTACTTCACCGAGAGTGACGCTTATCGAGCCGCGAAATTGACATTGGCTTACAGACGGAGGCGAGCCGAAAACCGGCCCAAGAGCGACCTGCAAGCTGCGCAAGCGCGCACTATGCGCTTTTGATATCTGATTACGCTAAAGAAGAAGAGTGCCACAAGCCAACGCTTTCAGCGGCATCATTCATCGTTCATCGTGCACCGCCACTGGTTTACAAACCTTGCAACATTACATCACTTTGCTGCTACTTTTCACCGTTATAAGCGAGATGAAACGACAAATATGTATGCAACTACGAAATATAAAAAGATAGATAGCACTGTTTTCAAGCCGTTTCATATTGTATTATATATCAAAGAGGGAAAAAAATAGAAACAAGAAGACGGAAGTGGGGCGAAGAAAATGGTGTCATGATATCTGATTGGAATGGAGAGTGTGAATAGAGTACTTTTTATTCGGAAAAAATATGACCAAAGATCGACTGATGCAACGGCAAACCAAGTTCGTGCTATCTTCGATCGTCTTTATGGGGTAACGTTTGTCTACATTTGAGATATATTCAAGCGGCGATTAGGTACTTTATTCTCGTTCTTTCGATTGTAGAGCGCACCTTGTTATAATCCTTGGATCAATCAGAGGCATCACAATTTTCTCGCACTTTATGGGAAGGAACAGTTGAATGCGCTATGAACATTGGAATGCCAGCAGGATTATTTGAACTATCACGGTATGTTTGTACACCGACAGTAGGGCGCATGCCTGTTTCGTGTTGAACGGTTTCGTTACGCGAGCGTGCTCGCCGTCAGGGTCCTGTTTCACTATAGCTCAATGACTGAAATCTAAGAACGGCTGGCTGCATCTCAAACCTGCGATACGATGTTATAAACGACTGAAATATGAGACCCAGCTAGCACTCTCCTGTTTCAGTCACTGAACTTTAGCAAAATATGATTTAGTAAGATAAAACGAAAACGTGCATGCATCCATGCATGTCAGATGCCAGTTACACATCTGTACTTAAAACAAAAATGAATCAAAATAAATGCTACAAGGGACTGAGTCGCCGCTTTAGTCATACAAATATTTCATCACAATCGGAAAAAGAATCGATATTCGAAAAGCGATGTATTTGAGCAACTCTACGGTCGACATCGTCGCGATCCTTGCGAAGCTGTTTGGTGACGCTTTCATTAAAAGCTCGAACGGGCGGCAATGAGCTGGCAATGTTAGATTCGGTGTGCGACAAAGTGACATTTTTGGCGGAAGTGAGCACGCGAATGGCGTGACGAATGTCGCGATGTTTATGAGCGTAGATGAATGTGTTGATGAAGCCGCAAAGGACCAGACCGACGGCGACGAACGGCCCGGCGTACTGAAACGCGCGCAACCCAAGCATCTCTCCCAGGCCGGCGAACACGCTCGGCAGCAGAATGCAGATCCCCGAGCACAGTAGTACGCTCACCGCTACACGATTTGCCTAAAAATTTCCTCACTGCATTTTGAAGAGATTCAGGGAATATTTTGAACTGAACTGCAGCGAATTTTTTAGCCCTACACGGTGGCTTCTAATTGTATTCTTCATCAATCGATTGCGATGGCACGATTGTAATATTAATTGCTGAACGGAGCAATATAGCCAGCAAATAGATAGAAATTTAGCTCGTTTTGTGATAGCATGAGTGATAAAGACAAACACTGAGAATACTTTTGAACACAAGTCACGAAGCATGATTGCTTGCTATAGTTATAAATCTCAGATTATATGAACAGGAAAGCGACCAAACGGGTGATGAAGCAACGAATTTGAAGGCTTAATAGAAGCAATTTCTTTTACTAAAAACCTTTATCATAAAAGCTGAAAAACCACCGTCACAAATTTCTTCTGCGTTTTAGTTCCATTAGACGTGCTTTATATGGCTGAATTTTTTCAAAGATTGTGTGGTTTTTATAATTTAGTACTATATGAATAAGAATTATAACTTTACACATTTTCACACAATCACTTAGAAAAATTTGAATATTGAATACAAAGAATAAAATCAGCCGAGCGCGGTAGCGCTCGGCCTCGTTCTTATTTACTTTTGTATGCGCGCAGATTTTAGTATTCGGTTTTTCAGTGATACTTCGCGAATACGTAAAGCATACTGTCCAGCATTTTGGATAAATTTATTAAATTAAACTAGCGCAGAACTATCTCAAATTTTATATTTCCGCTCATATTTGACCTTCTTTGTTGCAAACTATAAATATTTTTGGTCGTTTCAAAAAGTATTACCGGGTTTCTCCGATTAGAAGCCCCCCATATACAAGCCCCACTGTGCTTCTATTCGGTTTGACTTTCCAAATAGAGGCCCCGGGGCTTATATTTGGAGCCGAAAAAGGATCACCATGAATGAGTGAAGCGAAATTATTTCAAATGAATTTTACGTGTACATATGGCATTCTCTATTAGAATTTGCAAAAATCATATAAATCTCCCATTATNAAGTGTCCCATTATTTGCGTGTTAGATTGATTGAAAAGATGAAAAAAGGACTCAAAATGTAAGTATGAGTGGTACTGCAAAAAGCGTTATGTAACTGAATTTTCCAAATAGAAGCCCGGGGCTTCTATTTGGGGACAAAGTAGAGAGGCGAAAAGTGCCAATTCTTATTACAAGCCCCGGGGCTTATACTCGGAAAAACCCGGTACTTGTAGAGTGAGCAACTCAAAAACTCTTATGAGACGGGTTTCGGAAAATTTATTACGTGCTATCATATTTCGTCTAATAATTGCTCTGGGGCCAATTTCATAAAACTGTTGAGCTGTTGAGAATTGATGAACTGAGGCGCACTCCGATCGGTTGAAATTCAAAACTGACCAATCGCCATGCGCCTTAATTCTCAATTATCAACAGCTCAACAGCTATATGAAATGGGCCCTTGGGCAATTTTTTTTTCAACCAAGGCTTGAGGAGGGTGATTATTGAAAGAAATACGGTATATGATATTAAAGCAATTAATTGTCGAGTATCTTGCCTCTAAATCAGATATGGGCAAGGGCTTCGAATTAGAAGGGAATGACTGGATCTGTGAGGAGACATGTCTCTAAGAACTTTCCAGCACAAGATAACAATTTTTTTAAAGTAGCCACCTAGTTCTTCAGCTAATTGCAATCTAATTCAGTTGTGTTAGGATCTCGCACGATCATGATGCAGTAGACAGTGATTAATGTTATGTCTACTCGCATGATCGCCCATTACACTCGCTTGTATAAAAGCGGCGCCTAGCGCCGCTCGTTGACTTGTATTGTAGGAGTAAAGCACTGCCTGTTACTTTCGCCCTGCCACAAGATACAACAAGTTGTTACCAAAAAAACTCATGTTCTGCAAACCACTTGCAGTCGATAAAGTACTACCACGGGCCCGTCTACTAACGCAAGATTTTCACTTATTTAGCATTATAAATATATACTGAGAACAAGTAGGAAAATTCCATACATGCTTGATCCGGTTTAAGTCGCTGTCAATGCGGCGACTTCCAGCATTTTGTGTGGTAAATTTTGAATCGGAAGAAAAGCCGACGATTTCGCGAAAAGTAGTGCGCAGAGTTGGTACTTGCGTTATATCCTGCTGAGCATTTTGCAACCATCTGATTTTGTTTAGTACAAGCAGAGTCGCAGCCATTGCCACCAAGTTGATAAACATGTTTGACGCGCCCCAATAATATCGGAACGTTTCGCTCATGAAGCAGCCTGAAATATTCCCAAAAACACTTATACAAATGCAAATCGCTTTGCAACACTGCCAACTCTAACTTTTCCAATCAACAGGCAAACATCGACACGAGATTCAGCGCTATTAATTTATGATCACTCACTCGAGTTCTAGTTCCTGAATTAAAAAGTCAAGTGAGTTTGTCGAGAACCTTTATCTATTCGTATCAAATAGTAAAATTTAAAATATACACATTCAGACGAGATCTAACCTGCAGCTGCGCAGCCAGGCATTGATTTAATGGTCGTGGTTGAAAAGAGAAAGAATGCATCGAAAAATGCCCAAAGAACGCCGAGAAGAAAGTTGACCACCACATAGCGTCCTTTATTCCTTAATTTGTAGTAAATTGGCCATTCAATGGCAATAAATCTATCAACTGCAATCGCCACTGTTAAAACTGAGTTGATTTTGATTTCGGCGACGATAGGCAGCGCAAATATGAGCGTTTTCCCTGCGGGATAATTCAAGTCTTCGTCTGCAAATGAACGAATGAGTGCGTCATATGAAGCCACGCATTCAAATCGAAAGCGGGAAACTTTCGAAGGTAGCAGAACGAGGAATGCCAGAGAGCGCGTGATATCGAGACAGTATACAAATAACGCTTATAAAAAATAAGAGTACATTTTTCTTATAGACTAAAGGTCCACATTAAACTGGACATTTTTAGACTAAATGTATTACTTCATTAACTTTTTTAAGGAAAGAAATCAATTTTATGGGAAAATGGTTAATATAAGATTTACTCAAGAATTATTGTGGTAGGATATTGTAATTACTTAAAATTGCACCTCATACTGAAATTATCACAGTCATTATAACATTATAATTGCTACTGCGTCAAATAATTGTGCAATAGAATTAAATAAAAGTGCAAAAAACTTGGGCAATAAAAGAATCACCCCAGTAGGCAATGAGCAGGGTAATGAACGGCAGAACGGTGAATGCCAAGAGAAAGTCGGCGAGCGACAGCGCGGCAAACAAATAAATACTTTCGTTTCTGCGCAGCGATGATCGTGTGACAATGACAGCCAAAATGAAACCATTGCCGACGAGAGAGCAAACAGTGAATATTGCAAGTAGAATATCCAGGATCAGAAACAAGTGCGCAAGTGTTAGGGAAAATAAAATTTCCATATTTTCTTATATTGAAAAGGAGGAGTGAGCATCACGTAGCTGCGCCTCACATGGAGTTAGCAGTTAGGAACTGAGAAACTTTTGTGGAAATGCAACTTTTTCTCATATAAGCCTGAGACAACGATACATTCTGTCTCGGTTGAATGAAGGAATAACATATAAAAGGACGTCCTCAGCACAAGCAGCAAATATCGCTTTTCAAACGCACATCGAGAGCAAAGAAAAGAATACTAAGGCTCGACGCGAGCAAACGCGCTCGGCATACTAATAATCGAGCAGCAATGGTAACGTCATATGAGCGACATCGCGTGCGTCTTCGTCTCTCAGCTCCTTCAATTCGTTTCGCGCGTTAGACGTGTATTGTGAATCAATCAGTTAAACAGAGTTAAAATTAGCTTGGTTACGCTTTCGCATCTAACACGCATCTGGTACAGTCCTCGCCATTGAGAAAAGCGCGATGAAGTGCGCAGTTAGTAAGCAAATAAGGTGAAACCTGAAAAGGGGCAGTTGTCGACAGAGTAACGCAGTTGGATCCCATAATTCCCTAAGTCAAACTAAGCTAGAATGAATTTCAAGACAAGTTAATGTTGCATCAAGCTGTAATTAGTTTAGCAGTTAATGTGAAAGCGCTTCATGTAAGCAAAATCGAGTAAAGCGTCGTCTTACGTATTTAAGCGCGACTCATAGGGAAAGTGAGAAGCTAAAACCGATGACGCTAGCTAGGGAATCAAATAACCATGGCAGAATTGGCATCAAACAGTTACTGGGGGATAACAAGTCACGTGTCTGTAGGACTACACACTCTCTTCTATACCTCACGTCCAGCTTCGAACGAGGAAAACAATTCTAAAATTGGGTGGAATAAAACAGTGCAAACTGAAAAACCACGACACTCCTTCAAAGACTGATACCGCTCAGCCAATTTTTTCATTTCTCTCAAATATCAGCAGTTTTGCTCTTTGATTTCATCACGCAGATTATATGATACCTTTTTATTTTTGTTCCTTAATCTTCATTAATCTTTAGTCAAGATCATCTGTTCGCTCCGACCCTAGTCATTTCAGTATCGATTACTGTTTTATACATTTGTGCTTAATGTTCTTTGCAGTTCAGAGCTTTCTGTGAGTCATTGCTAGTATGAACGCGGCTTTTTCATCATTTTTTAAAACCAAACTTCCATGATTTGAAGGCAAGCTTTGCTGAGACGAAGGATACGAAGGAGGATAGCACAAAACTGTTGGAGTTTTCCGCTAAATGGAGAAGTGGCTGACAATCCAGTGTTCAAAATCGATAATCCAACCTTCTACACACACACACACACTGAATAATAACTAAATATTGTTCAGCTAGTACAAAGCACAGGGGCGCCAGGAGCAAAGTGCAGAAGAAGTAAAGCATAAGCATTTCTCCTCACTGAATGCTGACTTACCCAAACAGAGATCGCTTGTTATTTCACAAATAAAATTTCGTAGATCAATTTCTACAACAGTAATGTTGGGATAACATTTTCTTTGATAACTTTAGTAACATATTAACGGCAAGATATTTTTTACCAATGAGAATATATATCCGGTCAACTTTAATAAGGACATTTTCCAGGACAATGGAGGCGTTTTCCAAATTAAAGAGAACATTTTTCGTATTTAGTTGATTTGGAAAATGTCCTCTTTGAACTGGACAGTGTTATTGTTCAAGTAGAAATGGTATAGTGCACGTACGATATTCTTCTTGTTCGTCAAGTAATGAATAGAAACGAGAAGGTACAGTGGAGAAAACATCTTCACTGGCCTGGTTACGCGTGGGCGTAGCTGTCGCCTCCGTCAGCTGAGATCATATGAATATAATAAGCGTGTACGAGTGGTATTTGCTTATCTATTCAAAACGACGTCATGCTGGTAGGCGAAACGAGTTTAACGCAGCTATTCGAATATAATTAGAAATACAAGCCGGAATAGCATGTTTACAAAAGAACCTGTAGCACCTTATATAAACCATTCGCATTGCACGCACTGCAGAAAAAGGTCTCTAGCGACTTAACCGTTGAACCAGACTTCAAACTTTGCAAATCCGTTCTCTCAGAAAAGTCCTTCACCCACGTGCAAACGCCAGTAACTGAAAAGAAAATGTTGCGCCTTGCTCTCTTGGTAAGATTTCCATTAAATGAATAATTATTATGGTTTATTAAGCAATTAAGCATGCGCTTGTGTTGTTTAATTTTTTTTATCGAGGTGTTCCTAAACTATTAATGAAAAAATGATCACTAAGAAATTAATAAAGAGATGCGTAACATCGAGAGTTGAGCCTGTCACGCATTTTCAGCATTTCTCATGTATATTGTAATAATTCCATGAGATGCCCGCGCTTCTGGTTCTTTGATTATTAAAAAATTTGCTTTCTTTTTAAAAATATGCAATTGAGGTTTACTCTTTTACTAAAATTCTAAAAATACCTTCAAGATAAGTACGCCATATGCGTCAATGCGCGAGGATGATAAATTTAGCTTTATTTATTAGGAATATTGATTCTTTTCACATTTACACCGTATTCCACCATAATCCGTAACTTGTACATTCAATTTCGTCATCTTTACGATCAGTTTGAGAGTAAGGTTAATAACAATAAATGCAATGCTGACGAAAAGCGTATTCAATAGTTGGGAATTACAATGCAAGACTATAAAAGTTCTTGTCACTTTTAGAAGCATGTCCAAGGTCCATATTTCTTTCCTAGAGAGAGAGAGAGAGTGCTTCTAATCCTTGATCTCTCTCTCTACCGATTGATGAAAACAGAACTTTTAATAGAAGCCAAGAAACTATTAGAAAATAAATACAGTGTCTTCGATGCATTTCAGACGCAAATGTTGGTATTGCTGGCGATCGCAGTCGCTCAACAGTACACTCCACAGGTGTGCGAGTTTTACAGAACGCGCGGTGTAGCTCTATCGGGCTGCAACAATATTGCAATGCCGATGCCTCTTCCAGCAACTCCCTCTCCAAACGGCATGAGTGAGTTCATTAACTTCTATGCAGTGTTATTGGCAGTTGATTCGACAATAGAGATACGAACGCAAAATTTTGAGGACAAGTGTCCTTATCAATGACAAATAGTTTAACCATAACCCTTACAGGACATAAATCACTAACTGGATAGATCTGGCTAACATATATATTATTTAATTTATTTCTTGCTTTTATTCTTCCAACTCTTTTTGCGTCCTTTTCTCAAGAACAAATGGTGTCAGTTTGAATAGATTTAGCAAAATAAATTACTCAGTCAGGGCGCTGCTCCATGAGCGTGTGGATTGCTGGGAATTAAGAAACGGAGTCCTTATTCAACATAGTCGTCATTGCATTATCAATATGCGACACTGCTACTAATGATAAACTGAGACATATTTTCTAAATTCTGAACACTCAACAATTTTTGAAATTCCTGGATCTCTGAATACGATAATATAAACTGCAGAGCCCCTTAAGGTCTGTATCAAAGGGTAATATATCTTAAGCGGCAATGCCAACAACTGAATTAACAGCAGTGGGCTGAAAATTTTTCTAGCTCTAGAAAAATGAAATGACCTTTATTCAGACTGCAATAATGTCGTCTGTGCGGCCAATTTACAATGTGTTGGCGGCAGATGTGTCCCTCTTGGAAACAACCCGACTCCAGCGATAATGCCACCGCTTTGTACGTCCTCTTTTCAGTTTTTTGCTTAGCATGTAAACTGCTTCAAAAGGTGAACAAATAAATGTTGACCATGTGCTGAGTAAGATTAGTTTTCTCAAAATTCCGTTGAATTTTTTTAGCGTGCGCCAACATGTTATGCGCGTCTGGCACGACGTGCATTGAAGGCCGAGGATGTGTTCAGAATGGAAACAACCCGACTATAGCGACGATGCCACCGCTTTGTACGTCATCTTCTTAATTCGTTACTTAGCACGTGAATTGTTTTAATTAATGAGCAACAAAGTGTAAACGCTTGATAAGCAAATTTTGAATTTTTGGAAATTTCGTTGAATTCTTTTAGCATGCGCCGCCATGCTATGCGTGACTGGCACAACTTGCATCGAAGGCCGAGGATGCGTTCAGAATGGAAACGGTGGAACCGTAAAATGTCTCGAGAACGAGCAGTTCATGCAGTGCTCTGGTTGCGAGAATATCTGCGGTCAACAGAACATGGCATGCCCGGCGATGTGCGGTCCTGCCAAATGTCAGTGTAGTGGAAGTTATGCTCGAGACCGAAATTCCGGCAGATGCATTCCGCAGTTGCAGTGCCCAATGAACAACAGCAACACTGGAACCGGTACGCAGTCTAAATGACAGTAATCCTTGGTTTTGATCTGTTTTCAAAACTATCTCTAATAGATAGTCATATCAAACTTAAGCTAACTGCGAATTCCACTGCAGAACAATTTCTATGAAAAATAATACTTTGAAATCAGTGTCAAAGTTCACATGCTTAATGAACAATCGATTATCAGCTAAATTATCGCAGTATACGTCGAAGGCTATTTTAGCTTTAAAAATTTCTGACGTCCACACCCTTATTTATAGCCTTTAACAGCTGATATATAAATGCAAATCACCGTTTGAATGAAGTAAAATTTTTAATGTGTATTTGTCATAAAAATTCAACAGTATAAAAAGTGCGCTGAACACGCTTACAGAAGGTATTTTGATATTTTTCACTTCTTTATGAAAATATTTTTTCGTATTTTATGCTAATAAACAAATGCAAAGAGTAATGACGTTGTTAAAAAGGGAAAAATTGTTCATTGCAGTAGGCGGATGCAGTATGATGCGCTGCGCAGCTGGTCAGCAGTGCGTAGAACAGCAGGTAACGTGCATTAGAGCTCCCTGCCCTCCGAGGGCATCGTGCGTCCCCGTTGCAAACAACAACAACAACAGAAATGGCAAGTTTAAGTTCAATATATTTGGGCTGCATTTGGTCCCCTTAAAACGCAACAGGGAACGTGACTTTGGGGTATTTGCAAAGAGGTCGAAGGCTGTAATCACAAGTGATTCAAGCCGAACATCCGTTTAACAGAGATTTTTGGAACTATCTTAATATCATACCTTAAGATGCCTGTCTTGATGCTATGTCCTATAAGTAGGAGAGAACAAAGATGCTACGTGACTTGGGATAAAACACCAAAGTCACATGTTCAGTTGGAATCAGATTCATTCCATTGCCGCAGCCTTCTGCAGTCATAAATAAGGTCTTGAAGCAAACTGTAGAACCAAAACTACAAGTTTCTTTCTGTACTTAAGTTTTATTTGGCGCGCGCATTTTCACTGGGCAAGATATCTTTTTTCAATTGAATCCAGCGTAATCATTTTACGCGTTTATTACATATAAGGTAGGGACACAAACCTAGCTGGAATCTCATGACTAGCAAATAGTCCTTAAGTCCTCAGAGACACTATTTCTAAGGAATAAAATTTTCGAAGCAGAGCAGCGGCGTTTAATTAATATTTGAATTCAACTATGCAGGCGTAGGCAGCTGCGCAGCCCGTATGTGCCCGGCTAATCAACGCTGCGTCGAACAGATGGTCATGTGCATTAATCCTCCTTGCGGAACGACAAGCAGCTGCGTGCCGATTCAATTTGCTGGATGAACCAAGAGCGATAAAGTTATTTTTTTCTGAATTGTTAGACAAACTTCCTACAGAGATGCAAAAATGAATTTTTATTGTTAGTGGTTAACGTCAACCGTCAATAATCGCTAAACAAACTAACAAAACTGATTATAAAATCAATAAGAAAGTGAATAAATTGAGTAAGAATAAAATTAGCAGCAAATTTTTTGCTCCATGAATCTACAAACAATATGCAATTGAACATGGTATTTGAGTACAGCGAACCATGTTGTGTCAATGGGACACAAAGTACGAGCAAAGCTTTGGGACCGTCCAGAAAACGCGTTCATTCCCATGATCAAAACATCCGCCCATGAAATTTTATGTCCACCCATAACTCAGTCGCCATAACTTGGATAAGAAAAGTTTATTGAATTCCCTTACATTCACTATTCCAAATTCTATCACATCAACCTTTGCACTTTGGTATATATTGGCGACCTCTGTGTTGGAAAGTGAATGATAACATAACGCGTCATGTCACTCTGCCTGTTGCTCATAAGGTGCAATTTGATTTTTCTTCCAGAAATCAGATATTGTTAGTCGAATATCTCTCTGCTTCATTCCGTAGATAAGTGAGTTGCAAACACCACTGAGCACGAGACCTAAAGAAACTATAGGTCCCATTTTCCGATGAAATGACAGGCCAAACATTTCGCCGAAACCCGTTAAGCAGTTGGGCAATATTATGCAGACGCCAGACACGAGCAAAACGTTCATCGCAATAATGTTTGCCTAAAACTGAATTATGTATTTAAAACGAACAATAATATCCTTTTAAGCAGCTCTTCCATGTACAGTATGAGTGCTCACTGCTCTCTCTTTTTGGTATGATTGCAGCAAAGAGCGTGGATGCTAGCTATTCATAAAACGAGAGATAATCCTTAGATTTCTTTGGTCTGCACCTTGCGGACAACTTCATTTAATGAAAACTGTAACAAAAAATTAGCTCAAAATTTTGTACTAAGCTGCTCGTTTGCACTGTTTCTAACAATGAACTGGAAGGGAAACGTCCTTGGATACCTTTGAGCTTCTACTTACGTGCTTGAATTTTTTCTGCTCTTGTATTCGAGCAGCTTCTGGACTAAACATGGGACTGATGAACTTGCTATGCTCTCGAAGCTTCATTATCAGCAGGAGAGTTGCCGCCATGGCAACCAAGCCAAGGATCATATTTGATACGCCCCAGTAGTAGCGAAAGTGCTCCCCTAGAAAGCAACCGCCGGCAGCGCAACCAGGTCTTTGCCTGAACTCGGACATGGCGAATAACAAAATTCCGTCGACGACTGCCCAAATTAGGCCGGTTACAAATGCACCAATCGCGTAATGTCGTTTATTTCTGAATTGATAGAATATTGGCCATTGTATAGCGATAAGACGGTCGATTGCGATTGAGACGGTAAGAATCGAGCTGATCTTTATCTCGCTTACTGTTGGCGTCGTCAATGGCAGGATTAGAAAGGGAGAGTAGTTGATTTCTTTGTCTGAAATAAAGAGTTTACTCATCAACCGCCATACATAGACACCATTTGCAAGTTCTTCAGCACACTTTCCAATTCAACAAGGAAGTTTTCCAAGTCAAATTATTGTGGATAGCACTCTTTTTTGTACGGAGATCAACTATCCAAAAGCGGATATGGTATACAAATACCAAGAACGAAGTTTGGAGAGTGGCAGCAGAGAGATGCCTCGATTTCGCAGTTTCTCTCAACCTTTAGAGAATTGCTGACAAATTTCATGAAGGTCGATTGATTCTCCTCCCCATATCCGTGGTTGTTCTTCGCTCCCCTAATCCCGTTGGCACTACTTTTGCGTCTTTTAAAAATTTGTGCGAACTAGTAGAGTAGAGTGGTATCATGCATATGGCTACTGTCGAAATTTTTCAGTCATCTCATTAACTGCCACTTTTATGCGAGTTACATGCGAAAAAACGTACCCCAGTCTACGAGTAAGTAGGTAGTGTATGGAATGATAAGTAATGCCAGCAAGAAATCGGCAAGCGATAGTCCAGCGACAAGAAAAAGGTATTCGTTCTTTCGCAGCATAGGTCGAAACAAGATAACAAAGAGGACAAGACCGTTCCCTATAAAAGAGAGAACCGCCAGTAAGAGCATCATAATGTCAACGCTCAAGTAAAAGTACACACTCGTTTTGGTATTAGTCATTTCTAAACCTCTTCTTAACAACTGCAGCAAAGATGGCTTCGCTCGCGGAAGGACGAAATATAGCGGTGAGTTTGAAAGATCAAATCGAAGTCTGGAGAGCGTGAGAGTTGTGAAAAATTCGTCCGCGCTACGGAACTTTAGAACGCGGGCTCTTTCAATATTGCAGTCTCTAAATTTTTTATTAGCAGAGCAGCTGATAAGAGAGCGTTGCATAAGAATAGTATCTGAAGGTTTTTCGGTCCGAAAGAGATCAGAATGAGGCGATCATTGACGTATGTCGCAGATTCCCCAGCGATTCAGAGCGCCGGCTTTCTCGTTGGGCTCTGTGAAAAGAATTAGTGTTTCAGCTTTTAGATACCAGTGAATAATTAGTCCTTAGATACTTGAACAGTAGGATGGTAGTTGTCAACGACATTGGGTGTTTGCAATGACGCGCTCCTCACAAAAGTGCTCTTTTCCGTCCACAATTTGTCACTGAGGGTAAAGTATTGTAAGAAAATAAACTATTTTAAAGGAAAAAGGTAAACAGACTAGTTAGCAAATTACTTTTTTGACATATAATTCTTATGTGTAGAAACAATCTTGCCCAGAAACGACACCATCACTCATTATTATTTTATAACGAACATTTCTTTATCGACATCACTGTAGAGTCGCTGCGTGTTGTTTGGGAAAGAAAAATTTCCTCTCCAGATGAAGAAGAAACTTGTCAGTACAGCCAGTATAAAACATTTCTCCCTTGCATGATTTTGAACTGTCAAGAATACATTTGCTCCTCCGTTTTATCCACATTTGACTAAAGTAAGGAAGCTATAAGCGGCATAACTGTCCAGCGTTAATGATGGGCTACCTTAATTTTCTGTGTGAAGTACCTCGTTTGTTTGATTCAATGTACTTGGGTATTTAAACATACCTTCGCTTTGCTACTGGCCATAATCTTTTTTAAGCATTGTTTGGCAAGAAACTTGCAAATATTTCTGAGCAAAAGCACCGAAAAACATTAGTGAACCGTAGCATACTTTCAGACTTGGCGAATATTCTTCAACTTCATCGTTCCATGAAAAAGTGTGCCAAGTCAAAAAAGACCTTAATTTTTTAGAGAGAATGGGGGTATCGCTCTCTTTCAAACAGGCACAATAATGTCACTAATACACTATGGTTATATTTTCCCTCACAGACTGGTATATTTTAATACAGATAAAGGTAATAAACATGCTCATTTTCAACATTCTAGTCGAGTTCCTATTGCTTCCCCAACTTCGAATATTGCATCGTGGGCGGAGGGACTTCGACGATTCGACGAACAGGCTCGTACTCTTCGCGCGGGAAGAACTTGACTTTCAGGATGTAAATGAAGCCGATAACTACGGCGATGAGGAACAAAGCGATCACACAGGATAGGATTATCCAGTCGATCTTATCCACCATTTCAAAGTGGCCACCGCCAGCAGCTGCGCCACGTTCAGCTGACATTTTCTGATCTGCAATGAGGAGAAAGGAGAGCGCATGAGCAGTTAACTTGTGGTGTTGAAACTGCTAGTTAAACTTTTCATTTTTTTGGTTCGTTAGTTCTATTTAATCAAAGAGCGGAATGCGTGTCACTTAAAGCTTAAAATACTTGCAACAAAAAAGGTTTAACAAAAACTGAGCGCTAGCAATAATTAAAGTAAAAACGTGGTGTACAGCAATTCACAAAGAGCCTCTTATATCCGGGGTTTACTGTAAATGTTTATGTGCGATCACCTTACCCAATAGACAGAAGAGAAGAATGTACTATGCAGAAGCAGTCAGAGTATGGTCAATTGCTGGAAGAAAGTAGCTGTAGTTTGCTAATTTGCTTTCAGCATAGACGATACATCAATTGACGACAGTAAAAGTATGTACGACGTTGTATATGCAGAGACACTTGAAACTGTACAACGTATGAAAATTTTGCTCCGCTTGTAAGCACGGGTAACGCGATAGTGGGTTGTACATTTGGGTTAGTCATGCAAGTTTTAGTCACAACACCGCTGCGCTTCTAGTGTGCGAGCGAACAGAGAGTTTTTGCGAGATCCATCGATCTAACGCTGTATTCACTAGAGGGAGAGAGAGAAAGCTCACTGAGCCTTGAAGAGCTGCACGTTAAAAAAGTTACAGTTTCAATGTCGGATACATTGACTTTCTCTATAAAGCGAGCTAAACGATGAGCTTAATAAGATGCTTTTATCCGACATTATGCAAAGTAAAAGAAGATTGATTTTATGATCTTTCTTTTGATGATGATAAAGGT
Organism: Plectus sambesii; assembly: GCA_002796945.1. Taxonomy (NCBI): domain Eukaryota; kingdom Metazoa; phylum Nematoda; class Chromadorea; order Plectida; family Plectidae; genus Plectus; species Plectus sambesii. The sequence goes on along the minus strand of NIUQ01000190.1, from coordinate 43,628 downwards.
TCATTTTTCAGTGTTTTACAGTTGTTCAGCATTTTTTCGGGATATGTTAATGTCCTTCTTCTGACTTTTATTCATTGATTTGTCATAGTTTCATAAATAGTGACAATTCAAGATGTCCAATGTTACTTTTGAGTGTGTCACTGTCCTTTCATTCTGTTTATGAGTAAAAAAATAACAAATTCATGTAAAATTATGCAAAGTTAGCCCTAGATTTTGGTCATATCTGAGTTGGAGCGTCAAGAAAGTATGAACAGAAATAACGTGATATTTTAATCGAGTTTTTACAACTCTGATCGAAATTATCATAAGATACAGCTATAGTTTCAAAATAGAGCCTTGCATCAATATTTTTGCTGTCAGTATTATTAGTTTAGTCAATAGCAATAGAACTGATCTATTTGAGACTTCTGACGTCAGTAGCGGCATCGAAAGAACCTCCATTCATAGCATGATTGACCAACTCATTTTCTTACTAATGAACGCCCAAGGGAACAACCCGCGTCATTTGAGATCTTGCCAACATATTTTCTAGTCACACTTTGTTACTCTTTATTCATTTGTGCACAATTGCAAGCCTAAGCCAAATTCTTAAATGTATTGTCGAGAGAGCGCCACATCGGCACAAATCAGCCTTCACATTTGCCCTTTTCTCTGTTGTACGCCTCACCGCCGCCCAACATGGGGAAGTCAAATGACGCGATCATAGCAATGCATCGGATAACCGTGTGTACTTGCAGAAAAGTCGATCGTGATGGCTTACTCGTGCGATGAGCGTTGAGCCTCGGCGTCATATCTATGCAATGAATTTGGTGCCAAATAAAAGCCATTTGAACGAGTAGAGGGCAAAAGAGTTGTTCACCTTCCATCACATAACGAATATATAGGACTTTGTCTCAATGATATATGCCTGTGGCAATCGTCGCATTAAATAATGAACAGAGTAAATTATCTATCGATATGGAACTGCTGCGCAGTTCGAGCGTTCTGAAAGCTTTCTAACTGCGAATCGTATTCTTCGTGAAATCTACAGAAGTAATTTTAGCACAACAACTGTTACATGTCCTATACACATATTTGCTCTTATATCTTGCACGCAATGGGACAGCGCACGTATTCGCGTAGCCATCGTGGCCATGTATCGAGCCACAGCCACCCGCAGCTGGAAGCCATTTTGGTCTGGTGCGCGTCGTATAAATGTTAAAACGAGTTTTCGACGCGTCCGAAGAGCGACAGCCCTGATCGACGTGAATGGCGAACGACACCGATTTATCGAGAACGAGTTTCAACGCTCGCAGACCGATAGGATGCACACACGAATCGCACATAACCTCGCCTACAATCTATGCACTCGCCGTAAAACCCGGAGACGGCAGTTCATTGTCACATACGCGATACGTCTTTGCAGTTTTGAGCGTTTTAAAAGGCCGAAGGAAGAAGATACCTTTCGATCGTTCATCACTTCTCAAAGGTATATTGATTTACGCTCAAGTGTAATTAGTAAGTGCTTAGATTTAGATGATTATTTGAAACTTTGATCACATAATGATAAGAGTTGCGTATGTCAACTTTCTAGAGAGTTACAGATTACCGCGAATTAAACGCGAGAAACTCTACAGTTTTCCAAGATAAGATAGAAAACTTGCTGTACCCTCCAAAAGAGATTATACAGGGCATGGCAACTTTCCATCTTACTTCTGAAATAATCCCCAACTGTTTTAATTAAAGAAGCAATCAGAAAGGTGCAAAATATTGCCCAATAAAGCGTCTTTCGTACTATTATATGAGAATAAATGTTCTGCAGTTTTTCCATGACACCTCGTTGAGTAATCTTTACCATTTAATATCAAAGTGAGTTACTCTAAACATAGATGAGAATGATTACATTGATCCCTTGCATACCGATTGACCAACAAGCTACAAGAGTTACGCAGGGATTCATAAGCACGGGGGCTCTCCTCCAAAGAGAAATATGAAAAATCTCTTATTTGATTCCTCATAAAACAGGGACCAAGATGCGCCGAGACTTAGACTTCCTTGCCTTTCTCCTTCACGCTGCCTAAACCGGAACTGGAGACGATCACCCTACAGTTACTTTGTAAAAACTTTACACCGCTATGTGGATTAGATTCTTACACATACTCTTTACTGTACATACATCACTATGAGTAACTGAAATTAAATTTCTTAAATTAGTCCTTTCGACTAAATCTCAAGTAATAGAAAACTTTATTTTTCTTTTAAAACCTTTCTCAGGCTTTCATCAAGCTTAAACTTTATTTTGCTGAAAGTAAATTTTTGCTTGCGAAAAATTGCTCCAGTGGCAAAATGTGTATTAATACTCGCAGAGCTAATTGCACGCAATCCACAGCTGATTTGTGCTATAATCTGTTTGTATTAACTACAGTATGTTACTATATTCAACTCTATCGAGCTGTGTTCCTGTTCTGAGGTCTTTTTTTGCAACATTTGCGATAAATCAGCGTTGTATATTTCGTAACAAGATAAGTAAAATTAGGCACACTAGGTAAACACGACAGTTACTTTGCCCATATTAGCTCTTCTTAACCAATTTTTTGTTTGCACTTATTTACCTACCTTGCATTTATTTATGTAGCCATTATAATAATTGTAGGCGTGCGCCTACTGATTTGTATGAGCGCGCTTTTGTATATCTAATGGACGTCTCAGCACGATACATAATTGGTGGAATGGTTCTGTACTGTTGCCTCTAATGATTGCTAGTTAAGGTTAGTGTGTGCCCGGTGGAAGGGTGGAGCGCGGTCGGGCGCCCTGTTTTGGGGCTCGCGCGCTCTACCGTCTTGCTGTAGACCGCCGTGAGGCCCGCTCGGTAAAGTAAAATGTAGTTTAGACCGCGTGAGCTACTACAAATTACTACATAATACTAAACAGACCGGGCAAATTCAAGTATATTAGGTTGACTTGCAATTTTGTTTACCTAGTTACTTAAGTACTTACTATTTTAAAACGTCTAATATTGCTCTAAATGCCTTTCGAGAACTGCATCTTAAATTCTGCGATAAAATGAAAAAGCAAAGCCTATTGCTAAGAAATTTATCTCATTTAGTAACTGTTAATGCATCTATATTTCTTATTTCAGATCATAAAATGCTACCAGCTAAAGGTGACACAGCTCATGGCGGCCGCTTTTCAATGGTCGATAATGTCGACTGGATAATTCTATCCTGTGTGGTTGTTCTGTTCGTCATTGCCGTGGTTATCGGATTCATTTACATCCTGAAAGTCAAGTTCTTCCCGCGCGAACATTATGAGCCTGTCCGTCGGATTGTCGAAGCTCAACCACTACCCACAATGCGATATGCCAAGTTGGGAGACAAGCAATAGAAACCCGAATAGAGCATTAACGTGATTGAAATTATTTGCTAACGTTTGCTAACTGACGTGGCACTTAGAGATTATGTAAGAAATATTGTAACTGAAAAGTGGATTTTTAGGTGTCTGTTTTAGAAATAAGGAGATAGCACAATTAAGACTGCGATACAGTATCTCGGTTTGCGAGGAGAACAGCAAACTAGAAAATGCATAGCATTATTCAAAATGTGACGATACTCCTCTTTTGAAAGCGGCGAAGTTTTGTTAGAGTGGGCACATATTTTCGTTACAACAGAGTCGAGCATAAACTAATCACTGATAAAACCAATGTTGGCTGAAAATGCGGTACATCATTATTCATTGACAATAGTTATTACTGATTTCAATAAAACTGCTGAAAAAGTTATTGAATTCCTAAACAGAAAGTTAATTGATATTAAAGCAGTGCATCATTGAATCATCGCAACTTTGCTGCTCATTTGACACTGTGCATGTTGCCTCTATCAGTTAAATGTTTCAAGCTACTTTTTGTTACATGTGTTTAATTAGGATAATGCGTGTATACGAACTTGAGTTATTCATTTCCAATTATTAGTTCAATATTACTTAATAACAAAAACGATTACAGTTGCATTTGCTAGCACCAAACCTGAATGAGGAAAAAATCAAGTCTACGTCGACACCCTATAAAAAAGCACCCTAAAGTCTCGTAAAAACTCGAACATGTCAAGAACTTTAACCTTGATCATTCATCACGGATGTGGTTCGTCGACCGCCTTGACTAAAACTGTAATTTTTTCAAGATGCTAGCAATTCTGAAGCGCTGAAAGTGATTGAAAAACGGCGATTCCACCGCAGGACATAGTCCATATGTTTAGCTTGCGCCGAAGTGGCAGTGGCGTCCGATTTGCTGACGTCCCGACTCATTAGACCAGCAACGTAATCGTTTCCTCAGAGTAAAGAGATCCTAACGCGCAAAAGTTATACCATCAATCGTTGAGACATGTGTATAATCAATGTTGTGTGCCACTTCGCGTCATATTTGTCCTAACCTTGTTCATAATTTGAAGTCTAGCAGCGAAAACGACAGTTTTTAATTCTGCTCTGTGTCCTAAGTCGTTACTTCGCTCAGAAATTCATAAGCATGTCATATCATTAGGACATGCTAAGTTATGAAAAACTAAAGGAAATGATAACGTTAGTCCATTGTGGTATTCCTCCCTTCCTCATGCCGAGTGTAGCCTTATCTATACACATGACGCTCTTAATGCGCTATCAAAATTCTCTGATGCTATTAGTTATGGCTTACTATCCATTAATTATTTATAGCAGCATAAATGACGGAAGGTCTTATTAGTTAAGAATCTGTGTCTGACCGTTAATGGAATTTAAAAACTCTTTTGCAAAATGAACAATTAATTACTGTAGCTCATAAACGGAGTCGGGCCGGGTACGATTATGCTCTCCTGAGAGTAATTGCTTTTCGCGTTAAAACCGTTCAGTTAGCTATTGTAACAAGCTCTTTAACTGAATTTAAGAAAATATCGCATTTTTCCATTTGTCCATTAAATGAATGTTTTACTATTTTATATCGTCGTCTTTATTGGCCAGTATTTAAGTCAACTGCATATAATACAAGCAAATAACGCACAATTGTTCCAATAAGTCTAACAATTAGGATAAACAACTTTGAAGTATCCACCAGATTGTCCCTGACAAATGCCGAAGAGAACGTCAAATTAGGTCATGATAAAGAGAACATGGATGCGCGTTCGGTGAACGAAAGTAAGGCACAAGGATTGTAATCGAATCCAGTTGACTATTTATTCTCGCCAGTCGGCGTACTCCGCTGACGTATGACTAAATGATAAATGACTGCCTTTGAATCTAACAACAATACGTTGCAACCAGCAATACTTTTAGACTACTTTACTCCATATCAACATTATCGCTCCACGCATAGAACTGCATTTGGCGTATTGAAACAGCTCATAGGAAAGGGAATGGCGCTCTACTTTAAATTAAATGCGCGAAAACGAAACCAAGATGGTAAAACTGCCCACAAATTCAGGTTGAATCACTGATATGATTAAAAAGATTCCGATGCCGTGGCCGTTATCCATGGATTAGCGCGAAATCATAAAGTTTGCTTGACCCATTTCTCGGATTTATCAAGGAACAACGAAACTGCTTTGCCTATGTTCTCTGTGAATATAACAGTTTTCGCTTAACTCTAACCTTAAAGGCAAGCAATTTTAGTTAGCGATAACTGCAAGGAGTGATAGGCTGATAAAATATGCGATATTACCTCTTTCTTACAATCTTTTAAAACACAATTGTATTGCTTAGTAGGACATGAGGCGATAACATGAAATGTTCTGGTTACTTTGTTCGTTCGCGCCCATAACCGGCCTCTGTAATGAGAATACTTGACAAATCAATATTCATTATACTTCACAATCTTTACCACAGACCAATAATTGCTTGGCACTCCTGAGTTGGCAGTTTCAAATCGAACAAGCTTTTTGGGATTAAAATATTGTCCAACTACTCCATGTTTGACCAAAAGAAAAGCGAAAGCCATAGCATACAGCAGTATTCGCACGGCAATAGCCCTTCATACTTGGCTAAACTGTCATCAGAAACAAAGCATCTTTGGCATAACCAAAGCTATCCTACTGATAAGGATTTATAGAATTATGCCGAAATGATAGGAACGGTAGAACGCATTTGAAAGATTTTCGAGAGGAAAGTTGCCATCACCAATCCTTATCATCCTTAACTTCGTTAACGCACTTAAACAAAAAAAAATCCATTCTTCTTTTTTAGTAAGGTAGGTCGCAAACTTAGCAAAGATCCCAAAAGTGAGAAAAGATGGCGACGACAAGAGAAAGTTTATCTAACACGTATCAACCAGTGCAGTAGGTCATTCGCGTCGCTGTCAACGTTTGATCTCGTTCGCGTTAGAAAGATATGCCGCCAGGGGCTCAGGTTACCCTCTAACTGTCAACTTGCCGTTCATATCATTGCGTCATTTGTGACAGTAAAAGGATGCTTTATTTGTCTGAAAAGTTGTTAGTAACTAATTACACATGAGAAAAGTGAAATACTAAAATGTTTATGTTCAGGCATTGAAGATTCTTGAATTAGATATTTTCGATAGGCGCAATTCAGGAAGAAACAAAGAAGAGGGCTACTCCATATCATTCTTTTATGGTATACAGCTAGTGAAATTCAGTAAAATACGGTTATTTTTGAATTTTGTAAATCGGGGTATCAAATAAAGCTGCCATTTCGATTATTCTCAAGTTAATTGACCGCTCATTAAAAGATGCTACATGTATGAAACGGTTCTCCTAAGATTTTAATCAAACAGTAGATGACCTGCGGACAGAGGCGGGCACCGGTTGGTGCCTGGGCGGTCGGTGAATACCTGGGGAATGCGCACCCCTCCATCCATCCACGCCGACCTTTGCCTGCGACCTACTGAATTTTTCACCTATCACTCTACCAATGTTTTTTACCAGGCATTTAGTTGTATAATAAATCTCGTTTGAGGAATTAAAGAAAAGAGGTAAGTCGACAATTGCCTGCAAAAGCAGATGATTTTTAAGAGCAGTTTTCAACTTAAGAACGAGGAGATGTCGATATTATGTTATCCTCAGCTGCCAAACTGTAAAGGGATACGCCCAAATCGGGTAGGAGATGGAAAAGATAAAAACTGGACGAGGATAAAATATGAGTATTAGCTATGCAAGTTTCAATTCATTTTTCTTTTCTTCAGTTTCGCTCCGACAGAACCAAATAAAGTAGCAAAAAACGAGTTTTCGAATTTATTACAGCGACTGATTGAAGCCCATGGGAAATCTGCTATATTTCCGCCGAGAAGGGACATCTCGATTAATATTCATACCTAGGCATCTCAAAATCTCACCGTATTCTTGAAAGATAAAGTAATAGGTCACCGCTCCATTCTTGATTGCGAATTTAATTTCTCGAGTTGACCGTCGCTGTGCGTCATTGCAGCAGTTAGTCGATAGACTTAGAGTTGACCGTCGATGTGCGTCATTGCAGCAGTTGGTCGATAGACTTGGAGTAGAGCGCGAGCGAGGATTGTTTCGATAAGATTTCTTACGGATCGCATCACCTACTTAGAGGGAGAATAACGAGGTAGGTCATTGAATGGGAGCACCGCACCGGCAGTTCCGCCGATTTCGATTGCCATTTGGGATCGCCACTCGGTTTCGCGTATGGTGATGAGTGTAACCAACTAAGAAAGTATTTAATGTGTCATTCACCTGCCTTTCATTGTTAGATCGTTTATAAGCGATTGCAGGACCGCAGCTTTGAGACCATCATATTGAACACTCTGCTTTTTTGGTCGTATGGTATATATTGAGGTATACTCTCTTCGTAGTTCTCGATTCATCTCTGTCATTTAAATCTTTCACCTGACGGCTAAGCGGCAAGATGCAAAAACATTATGTAATAGAAGTTGTCTTATCAGCTTAGAGGCCCATTTTTTGATACGCATTGCATAATACGGATAATACGTATCCGTATTATCTTTTTCCGTTAAGAGCTATTGTTCAGTGATTGTCAGATTCATATTTCTCACTGACATTTAGAGACATGTTGTATGAGACTATGATACTCTCTTGTGACACATTCTCCTTCAAATCGGTAGGACAATCATATGTCAAGTTCTGAATTAAGAATTATCTCTGTTCTGGAACACAGCAACCCATAAGGGTATACTTGGAATTAGCGAAATTCCAATAAAGTAGGTGTGCCTTGTGATAAGTCGAGTGCCGGCATGCGAAAACGCGACAGTTGTGGCCAGGCATGCGAGCGCTGTTTGTTTTGCCTCTTAATATATACGTTTGGTTCCACGAATTCGCTGTGTAACATATGGTTTCATCAACTAAACTCATCTCGACCTGTATTCCCTATGATCTACATCAGACTAGATTCACGGCGCCTTTGCTTACACGCTCAGCAATTATTGCTTAAAGAATTGATATGGTTATTAAAGGCCGTTGTTTTTAGCTCGACAGTTAATCGCGATTTTGGCGGATTGGCAGAGGTGCAACTTGCTCTGCTGCACAATGCTCGTTACCAAATTATGGCTGTTGGTCAGCTGTTTTGCCATGTCGTGTAAGTTCAGTGAGCATTTGTTAGCAAATGAAGTATGCAGCTCGGGAGTTTTCAAACTGCGCTTTCAAATTTTATTCCTTTAATGTTATTCCGTCTCCGTATCCACGTGCCTCCATTCACTACTGTAATAAAATAATTGAACATGCGCCGTTGACCACACCTGCCTCACAGTTATGAGTTAGTATGTGTTTTCCAATCAATGTTAAATTATCATGCCCGTATTATATGAATGTTAATCTTTTAGCATCCTAATTATGAAGCAGTCGGGTTAATAACAATAGTACAGTTTAAAACAATACGAATGAAATTTATGATTGCAGGGGCATTCGAAGAGTTCGACGCCCTGATCAAACAGGACCAGAAACGGCAGGAATTGCGAAAAAACAAGGTCGACCCGAAACTCTATGACAAAATGAAAAACATGCACCAGCACTGGTATGTGAGCTTTTTTCGACAATGCTTAAAATATGAGTAATTAGCAATGGGGCAATATTTAACAATTTTTTGTTCATTTTTTTATCATAGAGAGAGAAACTACATTAAATAATTCAGAGGCACGTGGACAAAACTCTCCACACTCTAACCGCCAGAATGCGCAATTTTATACTTAAGTAATAGAGCTCAATTGCGCGTACGACACCGATATTTCGAAATGTTCGTATTATCTGATCAATCATGAAGAACTCATCGCTATCAATCTAATCTCATAGAACTTATTTGCAACATGATTGAAAATAATTGAATGACGCTGCATAATTCGATTTTCGTCATCAATTAACTTGTGTTGCGCATAAAAGCGTGCATGTGGCGTGATCGTAACGAATGCTAGCGGAAATGAGGACATTACCGCCCTATGATTTCGGAATGAGTGAGTCTGTAATCAAAACTCGGCAATGACAATCCGTTTGTTCAACCGTCTGTAATTAGAACATGGCGGTCCTCTTGTTAATGTAAGGCTGTTCAGTACGATTAATTTTGCCTACATTCCAGTACTGTAGTACTTTCACTTCAAAATATTCAAAACCTTGATCATCATTGCTACACGTCGAGTTTAAGCAAACGATGTATGACTAATAGTATGGCTATCGAGCGGAACCTCAGTGGCAAATCACACAGAGAAGAGCGCAAAAATTGGTAATATTTGTTGAATACATTGCATAAGACTAGGGGTCGATTGGTGTAGTGGTCTAAACCCTCGCCCAAGAGCCTCAAGGACGCGGGTTCAATTCCCGCTGTGAGCGACCCTCACCCTACCAATATGCTCATCCCTCTGTGGGTCGGGGAATTGGTAGCAGCTTTGCTGCGAATATACCGGCGACAGGCCCTCGCGACAGGCCGGCCGATTCTCACCAGTCGCATCAACCATGACCCAAAGTCGCATCGTGACAACGGGCCAGAGGAGCGGACCCCGCCACTCTGCGGGAGAAACCGCTTAGCGGACACTGCGAAAGCGGTACAAACGCTGAAGGAAAAAAAATGCATAAGATTGCTACTAGTTGTCACAAAACTTAATCAAAAACAGCTTAAGTCGTTTTATTTTTTCATTAACTAATTTCGCAAAAATATTTTGCTGTCGCCTGACCTTTAAGGACCATAAAAAATGTGCAAACATACGTTTCAATTTACAGCAAGTCTCTCAAATATTCACGAAATATCAAATGAAACTTGTAACTTAGCCAAACCGGTTGTAAGAGACGATTTCATAGCTGGATGCGTTTCCACCTCTTTTCGATGCACCAGAGGTTAAGAATCATTTAGCAGTTTTATCATCTGAAATGGGCCATTACGTAGGTCACGCGCGTACGACTTTTATCGTACCGTGCCCGCGTAACCGAAATCTGCTCAGTGCATAAGAAGTGCGTACTCGCGGTCGGCGCACGAAAATAGGGCACAAGCAAATGAAATCGCGGTAGATCTGCAAAAAACGTTGAGTGCGTCCGGTTTTTTCCTTCCGATAGGTGACGTGCGATCCTACTAGTGGGAGAGAAAAAACAAGGCGGCTCTGAGCGCTCGAAGCTAAATAACGACACGCGCTCCAATAGTCGAGTGCGATGGCTGGTGGAGCAGAATGAGGCAAAACAGTATAATGGGAGCTCAGAATGAGACGCTACTAGTATACGAGCTCATTACACTGCAAGCATGTTCAGATATCAATTTTAAGTGCTCACGGTTTTAGGTCTAACTTTATAGCAAAGTCGTCATCCAACGTTGCGGTATAAAATGATCAATTTCGGCAGCTTTAAACGTTTAGTCCATTAATACAGTGAACTTTGTTACTTTATTAACCTCAGTAGTGAACGATCTCATCGTTTTGCTCTAAAAGGGAATTTTTCTTTCCCTATTTCCCTTTTCGTGCATTTTAAATATATCCGTCAACTTTTAGGTACATCGGGGCTGTCAGAGGACTACTGGGCGCAGTCGGTAAGGAGCTGTATCAAAACCTGCCATCAAACTTCCGCCAAGAACTAGCAGAGTGTCTTAACGCGATCAAGGACGAAGAGGATGTTGCTGCAGGAGCCAAATGCGTTTCGCGCGCTTTCGATTTGGAAGAAAGTGCAAAGGAGATGGTAAGAAGCGATCTCTCTCAAGCAAGCCTTGTTAAGTAGTAACTTCTCCAACCTCCTTTTGTTCAAGTTTAGGTCTCAAATTTCAGACAGCTGTCAAAGTCTTAGATTTCAGTAATGCGGCAGCAGTTTAAGTCACGTATATTTTTCGTGAGGGGCATTATTTATAACCAAAGGGGATGCTGCGCTTTCTTACATTCCCAAAACATCCAATAATTCTAAGTTAACTTAACATATGAAAGAACCATATCGTTCGCCTATCGACCGTTGAAATTACCTAAGGCAATGGTAACATAGTTAGAGCATGAAGACGAGACATTAATTGATAATGGAAAATTTGACTTAACATTAATCTATTTGGAAGGAGAAGGTTCAGATACTGCTTGTTTGAAGACAAGAAGTCAAATAGTCTTAATTCTTTCCAGTGTGACACACGGATAAGTCAAGTTCTAATCGTACGTTAATGGCTTAGCTATGCGACGCTCGCTTTATAGTCCTGAGCAATAGTCTAAACCTAGTCTCAAATCTTAGCCTAATTTCAGGAGGGGATTTCGCGGTCGCCTGACACGCATGGACTGGTTTAGTAAAACTAATGCATTAGACTAAAACTTAAGCTTAAATTACACAAAACAATTACCATGCATACATTTCGCATTTAGATTGATTTGATGAAAGTGATTTCAAGTATGATGATCGATTATTATGGGTCAAATTTATATCTCTTTTCAGGTTTACACAGAGTCAGGAAGCTTTGGAATACTAAAGCAGGAGAACACAGAGTCCACTAATGAAAATTCTCATGAAGACCTCATCCAAAATTCAGTCCATTCGTCTGAAGAAATCACTAAGGCTTTCGTTCAGAGCAACGATTATGAGGCAGTTCAAGAAGAAAACTCATCCTGGTTGGGAATGGTGGTGCAGAACAGCTCCATAGACAACAAAAAGCGCTCCATGAATCGAAAAGTTATTTTGCCCTCGAAACAAAAGCTGTCGCGTATTCACCGGCTCAATGAATTGGCACAATTAGCTTATAACAGGTTAGCTACCTATCAATGATTGCTCATTAGATATTTTTCAGTTGTATAATTGTGTAGAGATGTGTTGTATGGTTGTTATCTTATAAGTTATTTTAAGTCGCGCCCGCTGTAAAATAGACTTTAAGAAATCTTATTGGGATTGTATCTCAAAACACAGCGATTTTATATCCTTCCTTGCTGAACCCTTTTTCGAACTAATATCCCGTTATTTCTTTAAAACATTTCATTAAATACTTAAAGTTGAAGGATGTTAGTCTGACAAAGTTTTCCCTTTGGCGCACTCTTTTCATATGGTCTATGTTACCAATTTTTTGCACAAGCGAATAGATATCGGCACGGGGACTATGACTCGGAAAAGTGATCGAGAGCAATAATTTCGCCTATAAATGCCTCAGTTTCTTCTCCTTGAGACCCAAACAGGCTCTTACTTGGCATCCCATGTACTGACTCTTCGCTCTACCTGTTACTGTTATCAGCGTATGTAGCCGTTTTTGTTACAGAATTTCTCACCTTTATCAGTGCTCTCAAGTATTGTTACCATCTTTTTTGATAACAGGAGAACTATCACCCAATTATTATATTCTCGCTGCAAGGTTTCCATCCTTATCCAAATAATCATGCGCTACTTTCACCTGTTTCAGTTTACTTACACCTAATTTCAATATTTAATTCCAGAAGGCATGGTCCATCAAAAACTGCTGAACGGATGAGTGCTTCCAGAGCCAATTCCAGAGTTGCTGCTAAAAGACGAGCTGGGAAAGAAGCCCTCCGCAGGTATGATATTTATGTCTTCCGTAGCCGGATGCAAATATCGAGAAACGTATAGGTATTCTCATGAAGTGTCGATTGGTTTTACCGAAGACACACTATGCACACAACGTCCAAGGGTGATTTGGGTAAAAATGTTTTTAGCTGAAAATATCTTAAACATTATATAGATCGTCATGGCGTTCAACTGTTGTAAATTAGACAACAGTATCACTCATTCACTCAACGCCAACAAAGATCGGAGTGCTCGAGCTACATTATCCTAACAATATTACCTGTTCCACCCAGCAAAATAGGATATTGCTGCAACATACGAGAGGGCCAACACCTTTTACAAAACTACTTTTACTATTTTATTGAAGGTTACAAAAGCGGAAAAGTTTATCACTGAGCAATAAATGCAAACAGCGCGATGTAATTAAAGAATTACATTTTCAAGAGGTAATCAGTTTTAAAATCATTACTTTGTTCTTAAGCAATAGCTTAATTTTAAACTTCACTAATCTTTTTACAACATTGGTAATTACTCATGCGCTTCCCTTTGAGTATAAAAGCATTAGCTGTCAATTGGAAAACCGTCGATACCTCACAAAATCATGGACTTGTGCCTGGCATAGTCGGGGACAGTTGCGCTACCAGTTGGGGCATGAAACACAATTACTCCATAGTCTCAAAACAGTTTCCTAGTTACATCAATAAACGAATTTTTTGCAGACATAGACGCAGTCCTCATCGACTAGCAGGCGCCAGCGATGACGAACAAGATACAAGCGTGCTAAAGCTTAACGGAATGCCAAACTTGTTCGAGCATGGCGTACCAGCAACCGAATCACCGGTTCTTACTATGTCGAGAATTCTCACTCAGATCATCACCAAGAAGTCGGCGGATAAACTTGACGGCAATACATGGCGAAAAACGAACGAACGGTAAATTCACTTAGAGTAAGAGTCATTTCGAAATAATGGGTGGGTTTCACATCGCGTACTTTAGCTAAAGTCGGACTTAACGCAATGCTAAAGGATAGGTCTTAAGTCCGACTTTAGCTAAAGTACGCGATGTGAAACCGGCCCAATGAGCTACACACTGCGAGTGTAGCTAGAGTAGAATAGAGTGGCGATAAGGTAGAGATGTGAACGGATCAGTTGAGTTTGGTGCAGACGTGCGCACTGGTGGCACATGAACCCTTCAAAGCGGCCGGCCATACCCCAAAAACTTGAATCCCCCCTGTGCGACCATTAATCCAATGAAAGCATTATTAATCAATTTGCTAGAGCCAGGCGCCGTTGTTTTGACTAAACCAATAACTAACAGCGACGGTTTAGTAGTTTGCCAATAACGACTATAATTTGGAAATGCTTATTCGCGGGTCGCAACTTATTTGATGCGTTGCCTACTTATCCGTCATCAATGCATTGTTCACTTGAACTGTGCCGTCTGCTTCTCTAATTAGGCACTCTGTTGAAATTATACTTGTACTTTTGTTTTCTTAGTGTCTATAACTAATCTTTTCAGCTTGGATCATCTGAAAAAGCAATTGTCGTCTGTTCAAAATGCGCAAAACGCCGATCAGACTTTTGTGCAGCGAAGACTGTTCGACATCGTCACCGACAGTGGTCAGGGCGGTGTGAAAAGCAGTGTACAAGCAATGAAAAACGCGGTGCTCGGAGAAGGAAAAGGTTGGCGTCGCTCGAGTTTATGGGAGCGTAATTTTAGTGGCGCAGGATACAATATTAACCGAATATCGAGACCTACTGATCAATCTGAATGGCATCCCCTTGAAACGTAGAGTTACCCACGTGCGCTTTACCATTTTAAATATATTCACAGCCGCAACTGACGTTTGATTTGCACATTTCAGATTGCTTGATTTACTCTGAGCTATAAATTTCTCACACTTCACAGTGCTTTGCTAAACTTTACTTAGGCATGACAGCCATTCTTTTGTTGATAAAAGCTCAACAAATTGGGCTCTCCCTTCAAATATACTCCTCACATGGCACTTCAAAAAGCCTGAGCCTCCGCGAGCTTGTTTCCATAAAAGTTTGATTGTAGTAAGTTGAGTCTCAAATTACTTGATTAACACGGCCGCACTTGATAACGCGGCGGCGACCAAGCAGAGACGAAACTCCATTCCTCAAATCTCAACAGTTCAATAAATTTTTTCTCAATTTATATTCATTTAGATACGGTAATTATCATTTTTACATGACTAAGGATACTTTCCTCTAAAAAAAATTCAATGTGTTTGATTCGACTCGAAAAGCGTCCTACTGAATATCGGAAAGTGACCTTGTTAGAATGAAAATGTGATATATCATAAAGAGGTATTCACCAAACATTTTGAAATATTTCCATCTACATTGATATTAATGAGCGCAGGACCATTCAGTATTACTTTTTAGATGACGCTGCGAAACTGGGCGGTGTACCGTTCCTAACGGACGCGTTCAAACTAATCAAGATGCTCAATGAAAACAACGTGACGCAAAGCGTCAAGTTATTCTCGCCGCGTATTGCGCCCATAATGAAGGACCAACGTAAAGGGTCAGAAAATCTCTTCTCACCGTCGCTTTTGTCGCTGTACAGGGACGACTCGCCGAATAATATTGCCTCCCTACCGGACATTCTCGGGCATGCCGGTCTGACCAAGGATGAACAGGTGAGATTAAGACTTGGCCTAAATCTTAAGCCGCTAAAATGGTAAATCCCATTGTCTTTACCCCAGTGTCGCTGATATCATAGAGTGCATTAGGCCCTGATATTTAAATTATTACTGCAATATTCATGCTTTGGAATGGATATTATGCCGGTTTCGTGCGAACTCATTTATGATTCAAAGAAACATTTTTTGCGCTAATCCATCATTGCGCCCACAGCACTTCAACTCAACTCACCCTCGCTCGATTGGTGCTGATATCCGTGCTTGTCAATAAGTGAAAGACTTTCGCTGGACTAAATTAAATCAAACTACAGAGCTGTGCCCGTGCTTTAGGCTAAGCGCAACGTTTATATTTGCACGAGAACGGCAATGCATTCATTCCAAAACATGAACACCGTGATGATCAAAATATTGGGCCAGTTCCATAATCGTTTCCTAAGTCCTTCTTCAGTTATGCATTACTTAAGCCCATTATGAAGCATAGCGCTGAGTATCGCTGTGAATTGCTTAATTTTAGGAAAAGATTATGGAACTGACTCATTGTATCTTATTCAAAAATCAACCTTTCTACATATCTCTCACTGTAATACATGTATAATATTCTATTTTCTTGATGCAGGACAAAATGATGGAGATGGTCATGGAGATGTCCGGCTCTATGGGTATTGTGAATAAAATATTGGATAATGTTGACAATCCCAAGAACCTGCTTGGCCTCGGACAGGACATTCTGGATGCAACCGAACGCATAGGCGACGCTTGGACGGGATTTCAGTCATCGCTATCGAAAGAGCAGCATCATGAAATCAACCATAAAGGATATTCATTCATGGACAAGCAACAACTGGAAACATTTTATGGAAAGGACGGTAGGAACGATATTGAGCGAATCAAATGGTCTGGCCTTATGACAGTCCCGGTCCATAAGCGCGACGAAAAGGATAGCGCATACTGCCCGTTTTATAAATGAGCAAAAGACAGGCGATCGATTGCTGAGCAGTGAGATAATGCTGACGCAAAAGGACAAATGTACGTGCAGTCGCAATCAGACGGATTATGCAGCGCACAATATTTTGCAGTATTTAAAGCGCTCGTCAAAAAATCCTTGAATACGCTCATTTTGAGGCGCGCATTGTCTATGGACGTTTGAGTAACATACAGATAACCAACCGTCTATCATTTATTTGCAAATAAAATGGATGGTTCACCCTATACTTTCTGGATTAATTATGGGTCGAGCTGCATCTGGTACTATGTTAAGCATTCTGCTTCCATATTTAATCTGTTTCTGATTAAATGTGATATTTCGATTAAAAAATCTACTTTCAGGTCCTTTCAAGAGTGCGAATGCTGCTGACATGCAAGAAGTAGATTTGAGCAAGGCGACGCCCGAAGAAAGAAAACAGGCGCTGCGCGCGACGATTAAACAGATTGCCGGTGAACTACCGCCGCCATCAACCAATTCTTCATCTCCGATTCGAGCGAAACGCGCACTAAATAACTATTTCGCTGGCCCCTTCCCATCTCCTCGCATCATCTTGACACCATTCGCCTTTGCACCAACCATCGATGTTCCATCCGTAAGCAATACTCTTTTGCATACCTTGTACTGCACTAAATATTAACCTTAACTATTCTAAATTGAGCTGCTCTCAAGGACACCTGCGCTTCTTTTAAAAGCAAAAGCCACTTGTCAACATATAGGGATTCATTATCGTTAGCAATATTAGGACAATACTCGGTTAAAATAACATAGTAAACAGTCGGGACAGCGGTGAGTGACAACTTGCGGAGAATGGGACGCCTCCACTAGATCACTTTGAAGTTTCTAATCGTTGAACTTGCAAAAACTGCATTTTCATTGTCTGCAGCTATTTGCAATTGCAGTCGTTTATGAATTTAGTCTATATTTTGTCCAAAATAATGTCAAAAGAGCAAAAAACGGCTACCATGTCGATGTGGAAATCTTGTGCCGGTTATTTCCCTACATTCATCCCAAATGGCCTTATTTCCTTGTGTATACCCTTTCCTCTACATAAGCAAATTATGAACAAGAAGCAACAAAAATAGCCTAAGCCTGTTCTCAGTCCTCTTAGTATCAATAATAAATTTTAGGGCTAGCAATAGGCATACTATAAGCAGAGAAAGACACTCCGGGTGGAGGGTGCTTTTAAATAACCCGATTACGCTATAACGTTCAGACTGACAATTATTAGAATCGAGTAACTGCGGCTTCAAAACTCAATGCATGATATTTTTGATGCAAACATATTGAAATGACTTTTTTCAGATTATGGGCGCGACTATCCTCTCTCCATCCGTGTTCTCCCCCTACATCAACAACCTTCAGATCCTGACACCGGCCATCTTGAGCCCCGGTATCGGCAATGCCTACATTATCTCGCCTTATCTTCTTACTCCGCTTATATTGAGCCCTACTGTCTTCATTCCTTACATTCTCTCGCCGTTCGTTTTCGGCCCTTTCATCTTGTCTCCTCTCGTTATGGCTCCCTTCGTGCTCTCACCCTACGTTCTCTCACCAAATGTCTTGAATCCTTACGCATTGTCGCCATTGGTTCTTAGTCCGAACGTACTGAGCCCCGACGTTTTGTCACCCACTGTTCTGGGCGGGTCCGTGCTATCGCCTACGGTGTTGTCGCCCGCCGTTGCGACCGAATACTTCTTAGGTGCTACAATCTTGTCTCCATCGCTCCTTTCGAGAAAGAAACGAGAACTTCGCATGTTTTATGAAAATTTCGTCGATTATGACGCATCTCATTTGAACAGGAATGTAACACGTGTAATGGCGGAGGGATATTGATAGTTTGTTACTCTGCAACACTGCATGCATTCCGTTGTACTTTTTATGAAATTACGTATTTTGTTTTATTTATTTTGTGCGAGACATACGCATCGAGCAAAATGTAGGCCAAATTGTACACGAAGACCTTTTCCCTTTGCTTCATGTCTTCTCTGTGATTTGTTTACAGCCAATACAGTAACTGTTGAATTGACTTTTGTCAAAATGTTTTGATGTGATAACAACGAAGTCGACTTTTTATCTCATATTCGTGTTCTTGCGCGATATTCAACCACTGTTTGAACATTCAAATGGGAAAGCATGTATGAATTATGCTCAATTATTACTATTCGTAAATCATGTATACTTACAACGATAGACCTACAAAATATCTGGAGACCTATGAACAGGATACTACAGTTTTTTACTATAATATCTCTTTATCTGTTGCAAAATTTTGTTAGTGTATTGGGGCTCGCTTTTTTCATGATAGCAGGCAGTCTATACAATGCAATCGTCGAATGTCCAGGAGGGACCACAATCTTACGCTATCGGATGATTTTCAGACACACGACTTTGATCAGCAACAAATACTGATGTGAGCGGTTTTGCTTCTTTCATGTCTGAACGAATTGCAAATGGCAGCAGAGACATTTTTCCACTAGGCCTCGAAATGGCAATTGCTAATTGTGTACTGCTCCGAAGGGCGTTAAATTTCGTTGCTCACAATGTAGATAAAAGTCACAAAGAGCGCTAGTGTCCTCATAAGGGCACGCGTCTAAATTAGCACAATTTGCGCTGATATTGACTCTACTCGACTACTGCTTGAACTGGAATTTGGATATTAGCACAACTGTCATTTGGTGGGTCACATTATCGTTTCCTAAATTAATAATCAGTGACGCGTATCGTTATGCTCTGTAATAAACTTCAATATTACTTTGCTTCTGAGCCATTAAGGATGCAAATATGCTGCCGGTTCATCGATTAAATAATGTTTACATTAACAAATTAGTACTGCGAACCGGTGTTGTGCACCAGTATTGTGTTTTATCTTTGAGAGTTCACACAATACTTAACCCGATTGGAAGTGGACACCTCATCGCACGGCCCGAGAAAAAGAGGTGTGTGCCACATCGCAGCCCAACCTGTTCCCGCCGACGATATTTGGGGGTTCTGACCGTCTATGTCAATAACAACATGACCGCATTAAGAAGACCGAGTTGTTGCGCCACAATTCTGTACATCTTGTTCCGTTCAGCGGAGCAAGACGACGCATTACGCGTAATCTCTAGGTCGAGGTGCGCCCCGCGTCGCCTCAGTTTGAAGGACTGACATCCTTTTTGGATTTCTCGATTCTCATTTCCATTCAAAAACAAGACACCGTCCGGTTGGTCCAGATCCTCTCGTCCTTCGTGGCAGGTTGACGAAGAACACGATGGCATCTCAGCTACTTTTCGTTGCGGCAATGGTATGATAACTGCTTCATCTTGTAAATTACCAATTGATAAGTACAGCTCGCTACGTTTTTTCTCTGTATGCGCTGCTTTTGGTCAGATGAAAGATCAGAAGCTGCGCAAATTAGAACTTGCTGGATTCAAATCAAACTCTTTGGTTTAAAGGCTTGAACGCTTAACGCCCGCATTAAGGAGTATTGAAATCTCACAACCTTCGCGGTTATGAGAACTTTCTATTAAAGACCAGCTGATATCTGTATTGATTGCCATTTGTCAGGTCAATAAATGTTACAATTTAAAGACAGTTATATCACTCGATCACTTTTTAGGCCGCTCTCGCGACATTTGCTCTTGCTGCTCCCGGTGATAATAGAAGTGAGTTTCTTGAAACATTTGCGTCTCTATTATTCAAATTTTGCTTCCATCACTACTGTAATTCATAATTTTCTTAATTGATAAAATAGCGTGATGAAAACGATAATGGTTACAATCCAAATCTATCGTGAAAACGAACGAAATTTTAATCCGAATAGTAATGAAACTGATGTAAATTCTGATCATGTTTTCATATTTTGACAAGTTAATCCAATATAACAAGCAATGAAAAAAGAAAAAATCCTTATTATAGCAACCAATATGTGTCCATAAATTGCAATATTTAGCATATATCAACTTTGATTTCGACTTCACATTTCAACGCTCAAAATACAATTTTTTTAAATTCAGCCATTTCGAACTCTATCACCGAGCCGGATGCCGGTTCGAACTCGATCCAACCAACTCCGAAGATTCACCCGCTGTCGCAGCAATATCTCGGACAGTGGCAGCTGGTTTCATCCGAAAACTTTGACAAATATATGGAAGTTATTGGGGTCAATCCGCTGGCAAGAACCTTCGGCAATGCCGCGAAGCCACTTCTGGATATCAAGTTTGAGGACGGAAGAGTACGTTTGCACATTTTTATTTAAAGGGCATCTGAAAGAGGGAGTCGTGCTAATAATTCACAAAGAACGGAGGATGACAAGAAGGCGCCAATCGTATACCCTCCGCAATTTCAGCTCCTATTTGATATCGTGTTATCGCAAATGGGTTCAGGGGATCCATTTTAATAGTTTTTCATGCTCGTTCACGTGAAGGAAGTAAACTCAAAAAAGTACAGTGACGTTTTACTGTTTAATGCAGTTTGTGCTGGTTTGATGAAGTTGAGCCATGTTACTGTAATTTGTTCTAGTTCAAAGTGATGACTGAAATACACGGCTTCCGAACAGTGACATACGACTTTGTACTCAACAAGGAGTTTGATGAAGTCACACCTGACGGCCGCATTATGAAAAGTATCTTCCGACTACGTAGAGATGGCAAACTGATCCAGTTCCAGAAGAAAATCAGCTCTCATGACAAGGATTCCAAGTTTATCAGGTATAATAATCAAGACTGCGCTAAGTGGAGGGTGTATTCGAGCAATTGCTCTCCGACGAGATCCCAGGTTATTGAGGTCTCGCTAATGATGGACAACTTAATCAATTTTGCTACAGTGTTATGAAACAAAATTTTAACCTTTGACTTAACAATGAATCGTTCGAAGAGACCACTTTAAACAGAATTTGCTTTTAAATCGTGTCCTTTTAGGTCTGTCGAAGGCGACAAGCTGATCGTCATCTGTGAGGCGGAGGGTGGTGTCACAGCTAAGCGCGTCTACCAGAAAGTTCCTGCAACCCCAGCAACGACCACTCCAGCTCCATTCACCTTCCCTGTGATCACCGCCGGAACGCTTCCACCAGTGCCCACGGGTCTACCCATCTTCTCGTTTGCTCCTGTTCCAACAGGAGTTCCAGTTGCGGCCAATGGTCAAATTCTACCAGCTGCACCTGGAGTGGCACCTTTTTCAACTTCGTAAACAAAGTGCAACGTTTTTGAATCACGTGTTGTTTTGAATGTGTATCAAACAGTATTGACGGATGTCGAGAAACTCAATTTTGTGCTCTTCATTGCTTTGTTCATCCTTGAACGAATAATATAAGAACGAGCCACTTTAAACTAAAGAACACACAAGCCTTCAATGTAGTTGAAATTTTTAAGCGCATCAGATATGAGGACAATGCTGAGAGCAGCGATGAACACAATAAGATTGTGCACAATGTTTATGAGGCACCATACATGATCAACAGTAAAGATCGACCAGTAACATTCAGTTCAAAAGAAGGAAGTCATTTCGATAAAAAAAACTGAGTAGACGATCAGCAACACAGCGAAAACTCCGATGTAAATGAACATGGATATTTATATACTCACATACTGAAGCTCATCGTTGCAAACTCAAACAAGGAGCGACTAGGGAAAAGCTGGAAGAATTTATTTCAATTTAACCTTATTCGTAGCATTAAAACCCTGGTACGAAAAGTAATCATGATAAAAACTTATGCATGTGAAGAAATATCCACTGACCGATGAACATGAATGTTAACGAATCGATAACGATGGTATACTCTCTAAATCGAATTCATTGTATTCACTCCAGAAAAGTTATTCATTTTTTTAATGAAATAATTCATTGAATAACCATTTCAATGTTTTGAACTTCAACGTATGTTATTGATTTTTCAATGAACAACTTCATTAAAACAATGAATAATTTTTCTGGTGCGAAAACAATGAACTCGATTTAGAGAGTACTGTTCCTTTCCTGCGCCCCTGATCAAATATCCGTGTTAGTCAGATTACTTCAGAATATGGAACTACAGCTAGCTTAAGTGTGTCTGAAAATCCTCGGTTAATAATATACTGGTATGATTAAAGTACAGAGAAATGTTACAGTATGTGATGATCGTAAAGTCCGCGTTACGATGTTTTCGTCTATGTGAGAAGGTTATTTTGATCGTACAATAACACATTCACGTGATATTTTTTATGGATATATCAATACGAAACAAATTATCTAATTATTCGTCACGTGCTCGAAAGCAGAGTTATTTTAAGTGTCATGTTCACAATAGCCGCTCCCACAGACCGCAGACTAAATGACGTTTTTGTTTACATTCTACCATGTGACTCGTCTGATGGTCTGTAGAAAGGCCATTACGCATACAACACGCCTGGGTTGAAAAATAACACGCTAAGGACAAAAAAGTGATGTAGAGTCACTTTGACATTTGAAGACAATTGGTTGGAGCAAATCCTATCTCGCCATTAGCAAAACAATGAGCGTACCCGCCACTGCCAACGGCAAAAATTACAACATTGTCATTTTTCTTGAAGGCGAAGGAAGTGTACGAGTCCGAAAACGATTTCGTTGCTCTTGCAAGGACAAAGCCGTCGATAACAGTGTCCTCGTCCAGTTTTGAATAACTAAAGTTACAGAAGTAAATATGTATCGCCTACAGCCAGCGTTGGGTATTTAAAAAAGATAAATAAGTACTATCGCAATTTGTTGAACCAGGTACATAAATGACTTGGTTAACTTAGTATAGCAAAAAGACTCTGAAACTATGTACTAGCTGCGTAAACTAACACACATGGAAACCTGATAAAGTAAAAGTATAGTTACAATCGTTTGCGAATCAGCACACTATGAAAAATAGCATTCCTAGAAAATACTTTCGCATTCAGTAATATATGCCATTTCACTTCAATAAGGCCACTTTTCAGTTCATAGAGGAGGTATTCCAAATGATAGAGAAATTATTACTTATTAATTTGACTGGGAAATGTCAGCTGTTGTTTGGAAAACATCCTTTCTGAAATGCAAAGTGACCTGTTTGAATCGAAAAGTGCCTTCGATAAAGTTGAAAAGGTATAATAGGTTTGCGAAGCGCCTTCTCGTTCATGATGGAGAAATTAATTATGATTGATATTATATCAAATATTATCTCAAAATGATCCAAACCTTCTAGCTGTGTAGTTGTCTCTGTACACTTTCCAAAAGTAACAGAAAAATAATCCGGAACTGAGCAGATTCAGAACTGAAAATGAAGCTGTTTTGGATGTCATTTCATAGCATTCAAGCAGAATTCACATTTCAACGAAAACATGTCGGTGGTATCAATGAGTTATCGATGTTTACGGCCTAAACTAGAATTCAAGTTCAACAAAAATCAATAGCATTCATTCTAATATCGTAGCTTAATGATAATTTATGATTATCAAACTTTCTTCGTTAAAAAGATAGGAAGGTTACGATCTTGTTTGCAAGCCTTTCTCTTCGCACTGCTTTCTTTACATTGCACGTTAGCTTCACAATAGCAAACTCACAGTGCTACTTTTGTGCTATGATAACTCCTGAGCATTTTCTAGTCAAGGAAAAAATTTCGAGACTATCTCTCGTATTGGTAAAGTGCAAACCGCAACTCCCCTCTTAGACATGTTTTAAAATACCTTACTGATTGAAATGACGTAATAACTCTCTTGAAATAGATGCTCACTAATGATGAAATATCCACTGGCGAAGGCTATTCCAACCTGAAACGATTAGTGTCACATTTTGATCTACCTATGCGCGCAAAGATAAGAACGTTGGCGGTGTATTGCGTGCTAATTTTTAGCACCCTTTACATACATGTGATAAGGTTATCAACCAGGCTCATAAACTATTGCTAGTAGATTCTGAATGAAAGAGCTGCAAGCACGGCGATCAAACAGTAATCCGAAATAATCGGGAATAGCCGGAAACTAATCAATCGTCGTATTTGCAGTTCCATAATTCTATAATATTGCGATCAAAACAATTTTATGAAATAGACTATGACTGAAATACATCACTAACCTGCATAATCATAATCAACATAAACACACTGTGCATCATAATTTGATAGCACGTCCATTTCTTGCAGCCAGCTGCTGCGAAAATTAAGAGCAGAATTATTATCAAACAGGCGAGCATATTGACGAACGCCAGATAGTTGATTAAATTGTTCACTTCCAGGTGTATCATTTGTAGAATGTCTGTCTCCGTCTTATTTCCAAAGCACAGGGATGGTAGAGTGCAAAATTGACTAGTGGACGCAAAATATACCGTGATCAAGCACATAGCCATGCATAATGCAAACATTGTGCCCTAAAGAGATTGTATTAAGAAATGTGTTACCACAAATACACCAAAATAGGGCTGGTAGAAATAGCGTATGATCGCCGGAATTTTCAAACACTCTCTGAGAAATGATATAGTATTTTAAATAGTAAATAACTGCGCGTGTACCCTGACGACATTTGCATATCTATCTTTTATGCATAACGTAAACAAAAAAAACACCAATTTTTTCTGTTTTTGCATTAATTTTTGTCATAAATATAGCGAAAACAGATGGGCCCTTATGCAAAAAATAGAGCGATTTTCACGTCTGTTATCTGCTTTCGACAAGCGATATGCATGCGAAAAACAAAAAATGGTTCGCTAAATCTGTTTTTGTTATACGCAAAATATAGCGAAAACAGATTTGCAGTCAATCTGTTTTTGCTTTATTTTGCGTATAGCAATAACAGATTGGCATAAAGAGCGAGGGGGCGGGGCGGGGCGAGGCGACAACGAAGCCTTCACTTGGCTACAGTATATCAACCGTAGCGTACTGTTCACCAAAAAATCCACCTCTAGAGCCGCTTTTAGGTCTTTAATCGACTAATTCCTTGTGACAGATACCTGACACCGCTGAAAGAATTAGTGCTCACCGGTATTGAACATAAAAGTGAGTCCAACTAAAAGTTATTCAAAATCTATTTTAGCGGCTAATAGTGAATTTCCCCGATTAAACTTGAACCCTCATTAGCTTCGTTTTCATTTCTAGTTTAAAATGCGTCAGAGTTAAGCAGTCAATTGTGAGATCAGTTCTTGTGCACAAAGAGAGTTAAGTGGTTGGATTATGGAAGCAAAGGAGAGGACAGTAAAGTAGAAATCTGAAAGAGATTTTCAGTACGGTGGACTCGAACTGTATATTGTATTTCCCCCTATGTCCTTCTCACTTCCACGGTATCCTTAGATTTCTATAAAATGGTAGCTTTTTCGATCACATATACAGATTTTAGGGAAATTCACTTTATAACCTGTAACAAAAATGAATCTTGTGAAGCCTCACTTTTAGACAGAGGATTAAATATACCGTATTTACAGCAATAGTGGCACACGCAAAAATAGTGACACACGCGGAAATAGTGGCATATGCGCCACAATTTTTAATGTGTTGACCTGGGTCAATGCTATCTCAGAGACGATTGTGATTTTAGTGATTGCGATTCAGTGGTCTCTTAGCAACTGGAGTTTCTATAACGTAGCTGTTTTATTCATTAAAATATCATTCTCCGTGTCCTGGTAATAATGAAATATGTTGAGGAGGACGTTGAACTAATAGTGGTACATGGTATAGAGAGGGTTGAAATAATAGTAGCGCACGCCAAAATAGTGGTACACTGTACAGGGGGATCGAAACAATAGTGGCACAGTGCCACTATTCCCGTAAATACTGTAAGTCATTACAAAAATTTGGACTCAATAAATGAGGTTAAAAATGATTCAGATTAAGCTTTAATTAGACTCACTTATATAGTTGTCATCAGCATCCTCTTTACAAGCGTCACTAACGAATGAAAGTAAAGTGTAAATAGCAATAAAATCGAAAGAGACCACTGCAGAGTATCTGACACAGTTTAAGCAATTAAATTTAAAAGAACTTGCGTATACGCTTAACGAGGAAAGAGGCATCAGATAGCTTATTATGGGCTCGCATTCAGCAGTTTATACTAGAGCGCAGAAGCATGAAATAATGATTCGTAAGGTCATAGCTCTAAATATCAATTGGATTGGTTTCATATCGTGTACTTAAGCTAAAGTCGTAATTAAGGCTATACTTTACCATTCCGTTAAGTACGATTTGAGCTTAAGTACGCTATATGAAACCGCCCCAATATGTTACTGCTGCTTGCATTGCTTCTTTATAATTTCACCTATCTCTCAGAGGGGTATTAGCTAGTTAAAGACCTCTAAAAGCGGCTCTTAAGATGTGATTTCGGTGCAGAATACGCTACGGTTGATATACTGTAGCCAAGTGAAGGTTTCGTTGTCGCCCCGCCCCGCCCCGCCCCCTCGCTCTTTATGCAAATCTGTTTTTGCTATACGCAAAATATAGCAAAAACAGATTGGCGGCAAATCTGTTTTTGTTATACGCATAAATATAGCAAGAACAGATTGACTGCAAATCTGTTTTCGCTATATTTTGCGTATAGCAAAAACAGATTTAGCGAACCATTTTTTGTTATTCGCATGCATATCGCTTGTCGAAAGCAGATAACAGACGTGAAAATCGCTCTGTTTTTTGCATAAGGGCCCATCTGTTTTCGCTATATTTATGACAAAAATTAGTGCAAAAACAGAAAAAAGGCGTGTTTTTTTTGTTTTCGACATGCATAAAAGATAGATATGCAAATGTCGTCAGGGTACACGCGCACATAATGCAATATAACATGAGCATTAAAATACGTCCCGGTCGTACTTTCGTGAAAACGCAGCAGTAAATGGTATATTTTTGACGTAAAAAGAATAATTATTGACCGTAAACACTCTCAGCGCCGTTTTTACGAAATTACACGGTAGGCTGAACTTCGACAGCCGGCGCAGATATTCTATTACCCATCGGCGAAATAGGCGGTGACACATTGATCGGATACTCAGTGATGTGCGCTCGGACCAGACAGAATAGCCGGCACGAAGTATTGCGCAATACCGCAGGCTATTGCGCAATTATTGTTTTCAATTGAACCAACTGTTCACTATCGACGGTGCGTTTCGATCATGAATTATTAAGCCAGACAGCTCGCAGACATCGATGATACTGGTACTCCGCCCGTCGGGAGGAGCGGTCAAAGTATCGCTTGGCAAGCTTCCAGCCGCCGGCGGGACGTTACCTGACGTGATCTGGCATGAATCATCGCCCGTGGGTGGAGATTCGACCGCCAGCTACCGTCTATTAGCGACGCGCCAGCCGCTTCGTGGCACTTGGATCCGCTCATGCACCCCGGCCACCCGAATCGTTCGTGATACTTCTCCACCCTTCCTTACCGTATCCCCTCTCCAACGCCTGTGTTGTCTATGCTACCAATTGTCTGACAACTGGCTACTGTAACCGGTCTACATATCGCACGGTAACCTATCGTTGAATATCGAACTTATCTCTCTCGTAATAAACCTCTTCTGCTAAACAGTGTTACTACAACACATAGAGAAGAAAGTAAATAAGAACGAACCAGTCTTCCTAAAGGGAGCTTTGGCTTTTCACACAAATTAACATTACTGTTTTAATTCAAGCTGAACATTGCATATCTGAGCATTTATCATTAATCTTTTTAGATGGAGTATGCAGTTCCAGCCGTGACAGTCGTGGGAACGGGCGTGGTGGCGGCGGTCCTAGCACCGTTTGTCTTTGCTGCGGCTGCTGGGGCGATGGGATTCAGTGCGTCTGGTGTGGCGGCGGGTTCATGGGGCGCCACGTGGATGGCGTGGGGCGGAGGTACCGTGCCGGCTGCCGTATCCGTTCTGCAAAGCGTCGGTGCGGCTGGTATCGCCACTGCGACTAAAGTCTGCGCTGGCCTCGGTGGCGCCGCAGCAGCCGCGTGCTTCTTTCTTTGAACCTTTTTCTTCAAATCATTACCATTGCTTATGTGATGTATGGCTTTTTGCTGTCGCTTATTGGATGTTTGCTGCTTTATTCACCAGTTGTAGCCGACTCGATCTGATTATCGATGTGAAACATGTTTAGTGTGGAAGCCTGTGTACCGTATCCAATGTGTCTCATGACCTTGTGACCCGCTGGGATTTCGCATTGGGTCCAGGTGTGTGTCAATATACATGTATGTGGCAGTTTTATGAGTGTATGCATCGTGTGCGGTCGCATGTCGCGTTGTGTCCCGTGTATTAATGTGCCGAGTCGGCGTCTTCGAATAAAAGTACAAAGAAACCCGAGCCGTGCGTTACAGCGATAACTTTCGTCTGTGCACCTCTCTCACTCTCGATGCCAAGTCGCTGTCAAGCAGGTTTGGATGCTGAAGGATATCTGACAAAGTGTTGAATTTCTCTTATTGATATTTGCTGCCATAGTCGACCATTCTTCAGCAAAACTTGATTTTGTGGAAATTTTTCCACCCTTGTTGCACGAATTTTTAGATGTGCTTAAAAAATACGTTTGTTTAAAGCAAGTAAATCGAGCAGATCTTTTAACCGTCGGAAAGCACGAATCAAAATGTACCAGAAAACGATGTTGCAACAATGTTCGTTCTCAAAGTACTCATTAAGGATATTGATATTAATAGACTTACTGCTTTTCGAAAATAGCGTTTCTTAGGAAATAACAACTCGGAATTAGAATAACAGGTGCATCGCAATAATAGCGTTTCATAGGAAATAACATGAAAAAAGTGACGCCGGAAATAGAGAGGTATGAAAGGTGAACTTACTATATTATCACATGTCGCAGAATCGAAACACCATTAGATCAAAAACCATTCATCCATTCGACATAGGGATTATGGCAAAAATTTCCGTCTTATTGGGGCTGTTGCTTCTACCAGCCCTGCTGCACCATCATCACTCGTTCGTACAAGCCAAGGATTACTGTGGGCCTGGTGACCACACAGTCAGCACCTGCAGTGAGTCGATCTTTTTTTCGATGATATTGAAATTCTTACTCGGCACTACCAGCTTTTCCGAAAAAAGTAGTTACAATACGCTCCAGCCTCAGAGCCGTTGAACACGTACAGTATACTGTACTACCAGAGATGGGCATCAGTCGGTGCCTGGGGTAGTACAAGCCGGCTGTCTGGGGGCACGCACCCCCTATTGGCGCATATCTCAATTTCATCCTGCATTAACCTCAAAAAGACCACTGTGAATCGGCGAAATATTAATTTAACCGAAAAATGTCCTCTATTAAAGTGAAAATGTTACAGATATTTAGCATCCAAAGTTCTTCACTGCGCAGAAATATTTCGAATAAACATAATTTTAGTTGAGTTCAACTCGTGCTGCTATTACCACGACACATGTTACAGTTACACCAGAAAAGCCCACCAAAAAGCCGCCGTAAGAAAACTCTTGTGCGATCATGACTTCTGCAGTTGCCTTGATCTGTACGCTGTTGATGGTTGGGGCGACTGCTCAACATTTCAAGCCAATATATTTTGCGGAATAGTTAAAGTCATTCAAACATTAGGCGGTGACATTAGCTGATGGGACAAAAAAGTGACATCCTTTCGAAAGTGTCATCATACAGAAAGAGTATGAGATTCTGTCCTTGTTTTAAACGTTTTTTTCGCTATTATCACATCGTCGGTGGGACTTAAGATCGAGCTCCCTGCAAGTGACGTCACTGCGGTCGCGCGCCCCTGTCATTGAGCTGTACTTTATTGAATTACCGCGATTGCTTTTAAAATAGGTCGGTTCATATCGCGGACGTTGCTAAAGTCGAACTTTGCGGGTATTCTCAAGCATTACAAAAATTACGACTTTAGCTAGAGTACACGATATGATATTGACCCAATGGATGTATGAATTTCCGCCATCATTTATTGAGCGCTCTCCACTATATTCTTTTGTTCTATGTCGTCTTGCCTATTTCTTTGGTTAGCAAGTACATCACCATTGCTTACACACACATTGTATTTTATTCACAGAAATTGTGTGCTCAAAGGAGAATCGTGCAAGAGAAAGATTACGGCATTGTTTCAAGTGAGAACGATTTGTAACCAAGATTGATAAAGACGTCAACTTTGGACGAGGACCCGCAGCAAGTAGTGATCTGAAAATGAGAGAATGAGACAGAGAACAAAGCAATATGAATCAACGAGTGCACTTACATGATTTCGCCCGTTTGTATTGGCGGCGATGTCATAGATGATATTCGAACTGCAGCCGACATCCGTGATCGACTCGCCGCGGTAGGTCCATTGAAACAGACGCGGCTGGGAACCGCCCGCCAGAATCTAATGAATAACCATTGTTAAATAGGTTTGTGTCTTGTGAAGATATAGATTATCCGACTGCTACGGTAGGAATATAACTATAACTTGACTCTATAGCCGAGTCTATACTTCCGAAATACTAAGTCTTTTCGGCTTGTTGATCATAACTCATCTATATTTCATGACTTACGTATTTGTAAAGATTTTGTAAACAAAACTCAGGATATCATGAAAGTGGGTAAAAAATACAATAAAAACCATACCTTATTGTCGCACAATTCGACTGCGTGGTGCTCCACGTCGGCGCCAGTGCTCAATACTTGGGCCATCGACATGGACGATAGATGCCAAATTGCCAGGGCTGGACCGCCGCCGCACACCTGAATGTTTTTCAGTCACAACTGCGGTACAAACGAATTTAAGGGACTATTTTGTGCCGACGTCAATAGTTCCATCTCCGAAATTTATCATAGTTTATTAAATAATGCGCGTCACGGCAGTTTTTCAGGCGGGATCCAATATTTTTCGCGATAATACTATGCATTCTTACTGGATTCTATCAGGGAAAGCGCCAGTACGAAACAAAACGTTCGTTATATGAAGCTAAATAAAGCCCAGCCAAAGTGACGCGACGCGGGCTGTTTAAGAACCAAGAATGAATAAATGGATAAATAGACACTGTTGGTAACTGTACATAAAAGGCACTATAAAATTCTAACAAATAAGGGGTAAGGTTGAGTTAAGTTAATCCTCAAGTGAGTCGACTTAAGTAGATTTAAGTGAGTTCTTAAACGTACGAGCCATTCGCCATCGACGGCAACGCATCCGAGCCAAGAGCCGAGCGCATTTCGCGCGCAATCCTGATTATCGGCCGGCTTCAGAGTGTGCGCGCAGCCGTTGACTCGAGTATCTGAAGATAATGATGGATCAGGGAAGCGGACTACCTATCTCAAGCCAACCCCAAAGGCGAACAGTGCCATCTTCGCTCGCAGACGCCATCTCATGCTCCGATCGCAACGCGACATCGTGAATGTAGTCCGAATGGCCGGTGAACGAGTGCTATAATGATGCTAATATTGTCAATTGATTCTTTCCATTATCAAAGGGGAACAGCGGTCACCCTAGTTCTCAGGCTTATTTCATAAAACTGCCATAATTAGTACTGTTGCGATTATGACTACTGTAAGAAACTGACCCCTGGAGAATGTAATGTAGGCTTTAATTAGAAACCTATGCAAAAACTGCTAAGTGGTAATAAAAAAAATATGATTTAAAGCGTTTTGACAATTATCACTCATCTAATAAAAACCTATGGTACATTCCCACGAGGTATAGTTGACTAGAGTTCCCCATAACGCAATCATGACATACAATTAATCGGCCATTCTCGAGACTCCACACTTTGACGGCATTATCGCCAGCGCCGCCTGAGATCAGTCGTTCACCATCATCGGAGACAGCCAGCGCGTTCACTTCGTAGGGGCCGGGTACCGACTCTACGCAGCTCGTTGCCACGTACCGGAATGAAGGCTTTGAATTTGTCCCCTGCTCACTCAGGTCCTGCCACGAATAGCCGAACACATCGCCGTGACTGTCACCGCTGAAATTAACGATAATCATGTTTTTTAAATAGCCCGTTGCGTGCAGTGACGTCATATTCAACAATAAATTTTCACGCTTTGGCCAAATTGATGGTTGCTTGTGCTGCGCATAACAGCGCAGATAATAGAAGTTAATTGTTCTTCATTAAAATATACTATTTTCAACTTGCAACTACTGAGTAAATATTGACACAAAAAGCATTCATTCTATCCGTATTTAAAACCTATCCATTACTGCTAATGAACTTTTATATTCTGCTATATTGCGCGCAGTGCCACTACTGATTAATCTGATGGAAATATTACGAAAGTATTCTTGGAAAAAAGGCAACACATCGATTGCAGAGAATGAAAGTAATGACGCAATAAGAATATGTGCGAACCAAATGAGATGGTTGTCGTTTGATGCGAGTGCGTAGAGTTTCGACTCCCTCGGGGTGCCGTGATTCTTGTGCGTCAAGTGGAAAGCGGGTAGGCGAGGTCGAGTGTCCGTGTAAGAATTGCTCAGACAATCGTCGAGACTGCAATCATTTGCTCGTAAAAATTGCTACTGTTCAACTCGAAATTTCTTTGTCAGTAACATAGCGATCAAGGCAATGTTCAAAAAACTTGCGTCACTGTTAGACCAGAAATCGGTATTCAAGCTGCTGACGAAGAAACTACGAATCTATTTAACGAGCGTACTCAAAAGTGGTCAAGCGACCGTAGCCGTCGGCGACGACGAGAAACTTCCCGTCAGGAGAGTATGCCTGATCAAAAAGACGGCAGTAGTGGCGCTTCAAGGCGTTCATCGATCCCATCGTCTTTTAATAACTGCTACCTGCACAAACATAAAATCTCTGCTGTAATTTAACAATGCTGTACCAATCAATTTGCTGTAGGTACAAGCTCCAAAGCAACTTGCGCGTATTCGCTTCAATTTTGCTCATTCTGACCCTCAGTGGCAGCAGTGCGACGAAAACTGAATTCATTTATTGAGAAAGCAAGAGGACACAAGTCGTCGAACAAACACGGCTAAAGCCAGAGAAGACACAAAAATATCAACACAAACGTTAGGCACCAACGCAAATCGAATTTTAATCGGACTCCAATCGAAACACGGCGCCAATGTTTGGAATCCTTTGATCATAAATTGGCAGAAAGAGAAAATAATACTTAAATCACTATTTCACTAATTGAAATGCATTAAATGCAAAAATTAGTACAATTGGGATCGTATAATTTTCGTCGAGTGAATAGAAATCAAACTTAACCAAAGACCCCTTTGTCGTATTTTGACCAGAGGGAACTCATTGATTCATCAATTGAAGTACAGTAACATAATCTTTGCGTCAATAAACTAATTCAGAGATCAAAGAGATGAGCTCTCAAAAAAATAGTACAACGTTAAGAGCTGCGCGGAGACCGATAAAAATCAAAAATTTGCCGTCAAGTGCCTGAATAAGGGAGGGTCGGTCTCCGCGCGCACACCAAACGAACAGGCACCACTGTGCGACGAACCAAAGAAAGAGTACGGTACTTGAATGCGGATACCCTTGCGTCAAACCCACGTGGACATCTGTAAGCTTAAATTAACTGATCGCAATCGAAAAAAAGTATCACACAAAAAATCAGAAAAGTAAGGCCCCCGCGTGGTCGAACGGATGTGTGAAAGAACGAAAAAAATCAGATCAAATCAATGGTTTTATTCGACAATCGAAAACAAACAAGCACAAAACCCCAAAACAGAATCTTATGCCGATGGCGTGCGTGGAGCGAAAAAATGCTACACGTCCACGCTAAATCATTAGCTATTCAGTGACACGACGAACCTCATCAACAGAGAATTGTTTACACCGCATTCAAAAAAAGAATCGACGATTTGCGATACGAGCGCCAAAAAAGGGAACTGAGAGAGAAGGCGCAACATAATCATCTTTCGCAAAATTGACGAGCAGCGGTTGATGTACAGGTTATGCACAGGGAAGGACGTACAGTTAGGACAGTGAACAACAACACGTGTATCAACGCAGACAACACAAGTCACAACAAACAAACACACGGGGAACGGTAGACCTTCACTCTCCACACACGGGTCTGCGTAAAATTGAGGACAATTTTAAGGGGCACTGCTCGGTCGCCCCTATCTCTCGGGAAGGTACCACGTCAATTGTTCTTACCTGCGCATGAAAAGTCGCCCCCGAATCGTATTAATTTATATTGTAATCAACCGACCGGAAAACAGCCTTGTCATACGTAGCCAAGAACAATCACCGCCACTCTCCCAAAAAGCTAAGGGCGACAGGAGCACCCCCCATACGAGCGATATACCAAGTTCGACTTGAAAAAGTGAACAAAATTTACTAAACCCTAGTAAAAGAATAACGACACAAGCAAACAGATCTAGCGTCAAAGTATTTTGAAGAAACAGCGTAACTAATACGGCTAACGTAGAAGAAATCAATAAATCAAGTGGCCCGCGGCTCGAGAGGCGCAGACGAAACCAAACTGCATTTGATATCCGTGTAGCAGGTAAATCACTTTGGCCGAACGGAGAAATAAATACAGGATAACGCAGTCGCACGTTGACTACACGCCTCACTTCCTGCTTTGCATTAGAAACACGCCACACGCGCATGCGTTCGTTTGCTGCAGTATGCTGCGCATGCGCGTATGGCGTGTTTCTAACGCAATGCAGAGAGGGAGGTGTATAGTCTACCGTACTAACGCAGTGGGCACGTGTCGCCGCAAATGAGAGCCGGGCGAGCGGAAAGAAACTCGTCGCATTTCGAGCAGTCAACAACTCAGGAAGAGAATGCAAAATATCACAACGGTCACGCACGTACACGTAAGTTTAGACGAGGACAACGACATCGGACGAGCACGGAGGAACGCGGACACACGGATGAGAGGACACGGAGGGGAGAGGGACGATGGACGGTAGCCGACAGTTTTCAGCAGCGACGACGACGACGACGACGACGACAGTCGTCGATCGCCATATTGGATGACAACCCACACTCACGCATACAACGCAGCTATTACCGTATATTCTCCAATAAGTCCCGATCTCGCATTCCCCCCGCGGTGTCTAATTGAACAGACCATATTAAATCATAATATATACTCCCTAGTTTTCCTTGCAATTGCTCGCAACAAACCCTACTAAAACTGGAACATTTAGTGACTGCTCTTTCAAAGGACCCGAGTTTGGCGTTTACCACAAAAACATGAAATTTTCCAAAAAAGAAGCACAAAAACCCGCTGCAAAAAGTAGCAATCCCCCACAAGATTTGTAAGAAAAAATACGGTAAGCTGCGCTGCGTTGAAGTACTGCCAGCGATATACTGATCAAACTTAATCGAACGTACGGCAAACGAATAATCCAATCGATAAGCACACAGCAGTCGGTATCGCGCGACGCGCATACCCTCGCCTAACAGCAGTACATTTATACTAGCCATCACCATACAAAACATAGGGACGCAGCCTTCTTGGCCTCTTTATCCACCTCTATGTTTTGTACGATGACGGTAAATATAAACGT
Source organism: Plectus sambesii (assembly GCA_002796945.1). NCBI lineage: Eukaryota > Metazoa > Nematoda > Chromadorea > Plectida > Plectidae > Plectus > Plectus sambesii. The sequence continues at coordinate 7,775 of NIUQ01000190.1, read as the reverse complement.
ATGGCTGTTAGGCGCTTGTGATGCGCCTGATCAAATGAGGAAAGCGACAGCTGGAGACGGCAGGCGGAGAGCCGCAATAGAGGAAAGAAAGGAACAGTGCATCGATGTGCGAATCGCGAAGGTCGAGCTTTACGTCGGCCATCAGACGCCGTACTGCGCGTTCAGTCGCTCTTTAAGCGGCGGCGGGAACTGACTCGTGAACGAATTCCAATTCGTTTCACCCACTTGAGTACGGAAGCCGTGCAAGATCTGCAGCAAACGCGTCATTCTCAATTATAAACCATTTCCGTTACCGTCATATACCGTTATTAAAGACGCATATCAGTTCAAAAAGGACACTATTCATATTGATTTGTCTCTGATGTTCTCTTTGATTTAGAAATTTTCCTTTTGTAAATTCGAAAATGGTATTTCCATTTTAATAAGAGCTGTCCTAATTAAATGAACATTGATTTTTTTTTCTTAAGCCTTTGTACCGCTTTTCGCAGTGTCGGCTTTTTGCTGATGGGTTGGAAACCCGCCAGTAGGATAGCGACTGTAAAACATCCGGTCGGCCGTCGCATGCCTGTCACCGGGATGGTGGCTATGTGGAAACCACCGCAGCATAGCTGCTACCAATTCCCCGACCCACGGAGGGATGAGCACCTTGGTTGGGTGAGGGGCTGCCCTCAGCGGGAATTGAACCCGCGTCCTCGAAACTGGTGAGTGATGGTTTTTTAGACCACTACACCAATCGGCCACCTAATTAAATGAACATTGATGAACTAATTTAATTGAAGTGTTTAATTTGATATGAAAATGCCCTCTTCGCTTCGAAAAGTATCCTTATATACTCGAAAATAGTATAGAACATCGCGCACACTGTTTGAAAACGCGCGCTTACCCTAGCAAACATGTCTTTAAGGTCGGGTTGGGGATGATTCCAGGATGCGATGGCGTCGCAGAGGAAAATAAAATCCTGGATGACACCGGCGGGGTTGAGATTGATCATGAGGCAGAGGCCGCGGAAGGCGGACTCTTTCTCGTCGTTGTCGCGGATGTTGCGAAGGGCGAGACACCACGGTCGAATGAACTGCTGCAGCACTGGCGCCACTTCCGCCGCGCAGAATATTCCAAGTCGACCCAGTGTGATTGCTAAACAATTGACGCATACAATATTTTCACATCAACATTTGCTTCGTAAGTCAATAGCGCTTCTTTATATCAATTTATGCAAGTAAAAACCAAGAAATGATTATCATTCTTGGTAAAAAAGGGTGTTTTCGCAAACAAAAAGTGGGCTAGTCTTTAACAACTTCGGTGCCTAACTCGATTCCTTCTTCCTTGCAGAGAAATTTTGACTATATTAAAAACAAAAAATACTCACCAGTGTTCTCGAGGAGCGTCTTGGGGGTCTTATCGCGATTGATGATGAACACGAGCGCGGGCAGGAAGGCGCCGACATACTGCCGCATGCCGTCGCCCATCTTCGTCGAGATCTCGCCGATGGCCCAAATCGAGTTGTTGCACACAGAGATCAACTCTGGGTTCAGGTTTTGAGATAGCACCGGCATGAATCCCTCTGCAACTTTATCACTTATTATTAACGACATTGTCGTTTCACCACATTTTTAATCTTTCTTATAGAACAATATTCTAGTACAAGATGGTAATTATGGGAAAATGCGGCCATTCTGACTTGATAAAAATTTGCGATATATTCTCTTCAGCTACGCATGAAAAGACTGATTAACGGTAATTTAATTATGATGGAAACTATATGACTCGAAGGAAGTCATTTTTACGGTGAGACCTAAATATGACAGTTCAGTAGTCATCGAAAATCTGCTAATAAAGGAACACGATTTAACCAAACGAATGAACTCACGCAAGAACGGCTCCACATGCTGGTAGCAGGCCTTGGCCAAGTCGCCGAGGAGGGCAAAGGAGCTCTGTCGAACCTCAGGGGTAGCATCCTGAAAACGTCCATACGATTTAATACGAGCTAATCAATGCAAACTAATAGTAGATTTGATGAGTACCTGCGCGCATTGAAACATAAGCTGCATGATGTTGCTCTGCGCGACCAACGGCTCGATATGCTGACTCAGACCTTCCGCCAATCCGCTCAACAGATCCAACGCCACGATCAAAAAGTCCTTCTCCGGTATATCCACCTCGGATGGTCGTTGCACAGCGGCCTGAAGCGAGTACTCGATAGCTAAGAGTTCATTCCGTGAAAAAGGATCAATTAATAATGCATTCTTGATTTCGAATAGTTCGGTATTACACACATAAAAATTACGGATTTTGTTGCGCAAAAAGAACAAATTATCAATTCTTGATACTTATGCAACAAGGTTCGACGTATGGAAACACCAAGCTTCTAATTCGAGGATTTCATGGTTGCCCTCATCCGAAAAATTAACAGCAACTTACGGCAGATTGTTCGAGATTGCGTTGAATGAGCAGAGTACAGCGTTCGAAAACGGGTCGGCAGTAGGGAAGGAATCCGTGTTGCAGCGCCGTGGCCACGGATGAAAGACATTCGAGCAGAGGGAAGAGCTCCTTGTCCTCGTCGCGCAACTTCATCCACTTGTTCATCAACGGCGGCATTAGCAGCTCGATGTACTCCTGCAGACGACATGGTCATTATTTGCACGGATGTACGCAGTAAGAATGACCGGATTTTGCGGAGAACATACGAGAAGAATTATAAAGGTCTGTACAGAGAATCTTTTTTGACCGGCTGTTATTAGGGTTGCTCCCGTCCCGAAAACGTTGGCTTCCTTTCTTCACAAAAATACTTTTGAACCGTATTTTAACGATTGAAATCCTCGAACGGCGTGCTGACCCACGAAAGAAAAAAATTAGTAAAATTTTAACATCTACCAATCCGTATTCGCGACGCGCATTCACGAAATTCTATAATGACATCACAAGCGCTATGACAAAGTTTACGAACAAAACATGCTATTAATGCTTCTGAATAAAGCGATCCACATCGTTTTTACACCAAACGTTAATAAATGAGAAAATGACAGGCGCATTAATCTTATTCGAAAGCAAAAACGAGTCTAAATCGACTTACTTGATTATTTAGGTAACTGCCGACGCTATCAGCCAGAGTGCCCACCGCATCGTAAAGTATCAGTAAATTTTTCGCTTGATAACGCTCGAAAGCGGCTACCAGCGTCGTCAAAATCTCCGGCAAGTCGGGCACCAACTCCATGCACGCCTCCTCTTCCAACGTCGCGAACGCCGAACAGGCCGCTTCCTGCACGCGCTTGTTCCGATCAAGGATTCGCGCCAAAAGCTGAAACGACCGCGATTATCATCCAGAAATAATCCAGAAATCGACGGAAATTTTGCGCAAAATACTCCGCTCAGACAGTACGAATACTTTGTCTTCACTTAAAGTCAGTGTAGGTAAGGAATGCATCATAGCGGAGGTCTTTAATTTCGCATGGATTTGAACCAGGATCGATACGGTCGGAAGTCGGCGCTTCAACAAACTGCGCTACGAAGCATAACTCATTACCTCGGTAAGTAGTCGCTTGAAGTACTGTTCGTGGGGTTGTTGTACGACGTAGTGGCAGTACCTAGAGAGCGTCCAGCAAGTGATGGAACGGACGAGGGCTTTTCTATCTTGCAGGCAACCGATAAGATAGGGTATCAACTCGGGCAAGTGGGTCGTCATGCCGTTCATGCAACCTTCGGCGACCGCACCCAGAGCCAATATTCCACTCTCTTTTATCTATAAGCTTTTCATTAGCAAAATTTCATGTCGCTGTTTCTTTCAGTACCTCCCACTGCTGGTGGAACAGCGTCTCTTTGAGGATTGGCAGCAAAGTCGGCAAAAAATCGTCTCCGAATATGTTCGACAAAACGTCCAACGACGCCGCAGCACACTTTCCTGCAAAATGCCGCGGTCAGAGAAACGCTTTGCTGATATATCACGTCTAATAATGCCAAAGATTCAAGTCAAATACAAGATCTTTCATCAGAATCCGTTACCCTTGCATGCAATTTCGTCATCTCTGCATTCAATTAAAACGCCAGTTTGACCAAAACTGAATGCAAGATTGACGACGATGAATGCAGAGGCAACAAATACAATCAAATCTTCTCATAACATCACCCCTCAGGACCGGGCAAAATGTCACGCTATGGAAGTGTGACGCTATGAACTTGTGAGGCAAACAATGAACATTTCGTGCGGGCAGGGCGCGCGATAGCCAGATGAACTGACCTACCAGAGAGAAAGACAGTTTTGGCGCGGCTCGCCCTTCGTAATTGCCTCAATGTTAGGCCGTGGGGACGGCAAGAGAGAAAGGAAAAATGGCTAATTTGTATATGCATGACGGATGCTATGGCAGATGCTGTAAACATGTCAGCGATAGTACTCCGACAAAGCCCAGTGTGACACTGTGGGAAGAGTCGACGCTACGGAAGTAGAAATGCCTGCACAAAACGTAGTCTATCAGTATCGGTGCAGGTGAACGCTATGGGAAGAGTTGACTCTATGATGAAAGACTCCGAAAGACGTTATCAGGAACAAAAAAGGAAAACCTGAACTATTACGATGCCAACGGAACGATATCAAAACATTCCGACAAACAACAACAAAGAGTTCATAGCAAACATACTGAGATTCCATTCGGTAGAAGAGTCGTCGCCGCCGTCGTCCATATCGTCATCTTCATTCTAAAAAGATAGGCGTCAATGTGAAAATGAGCAAAGATCAATTCCGTACCACCTCGTTCTCGTCTCTCATGTGCTTCTGCATCTGCGTCTTGGCGCGATGAAACCGTGGTCGGATGTCCTCCAACCGGTCGGGCACCATCGCGTCCTCTTCAACGTCTCCCTAAAACAACCGAAAGATTAATGAAGAAAAATTTACTTCGAAAAACTATAATAATTTTAATTTTGAAAGAGTTATTTAGGAAAATTTAATTTTCACAGAGATGGCGATGAGCAAACAGCTCGTACCTTGAGCAGCAAAATGTCCATTTCAGAATACTTCATGGCGTGTACGAGGATGGGAATCAGCTTGGGTAGATGGTTCTGGAGGGTCTGCTTGCAGACGATTGGGTTCTCGGCGAGTGCGAGCCAGAACTCGCACGCTTCGAGGGCGGTGTGCTCGTCGCTGTCCTGAAAGAGAACTCTCGGGTCGGTTCGAAATATACCGTCTTTCACCATAATTCGTCACTCTTGCATTCAATTGCGTCAATCATGCATTCAATTTGTCAAACTAGCATTCTAATTAATGCAAAATAGACTAAATTAATGGGAAAAAACTAAAACCGCGCCTTATGTTTTCGTGGTCTTCAAACGTGCCCAATGTTTGATGTTTTCTGTATGTTCAGGTCAGACATTTGGCGCGTTTGAAAACTACGAAAACATAGGGCGCGTTTTAATTGTTGTTCAAATGAATGCAATAATAACGAATCGTGATGAAAGAAAGTATAAGATTGGATGAAAGGGCAGCTGAAATACCTGCGTCCGCATGAGCATAAACTCGACTATGTTGCCGAGCTGAGGAGCGAGCTTCTCCAAGTGGCAGTCGAGCAGCAGCGTCAGGGCGCGGCACAGCTGTCTTTGCACTTCCTAAACAACGCGCTATGATCCAACTGCCTTCGCAAAGACACATCCCATCCCTTACCTGGTCAGTATCGTTGGCCAACGAGAAGAGCTGCACCAAAAATGCGTCTATGTAGTTGTTCAGACTTTCGCACTGCACGAGTAGACAGCAGTTGACGCAGTTGACGGCGAGTGCGCTGAAACATCGAGGTAAACGGAGGATGATTGACTGATTGATTGATTGATTGATTGAAAGGGGAAGGGAGGGAAACTGACCGAATCTTAGGCGTTTGCGATGAGAAAAACTGTAGCAGTTTGGGAATGAGCATTTCGAGTGGTGCCGACGCTTCCTGCGCCAAAGTATCCGCCGAATCCTCGCAGATCTTCTGTAGCGCACCCATTGCGCCCTGAAACAATATAGTCAATAATATATATACCTCTATAATAGTATACAGTCGACTCTCGATATAACGCCACCCCTAGGGACCGACCCCAGGTGGCGTTATACTGAGAGTGTTTGGGTCAAAAATCTCACAATGTGGCGTTTTATCGAGAGTCGACTGTATAATATAACAATATAAAGTCTAAAATAAAACAGTATATCAACCAGTCTCACTTTCATCAAATGAACGAAAAGCAATTAGCTATTTAAAAGCACTATCCCTTTCAAATCAGCAGTATGCGCCGCTGTTATTTAGGATCTGCGTCTAAATGCAATGTACACAAATTAATAACAATAGCAGCCACCCCTATTTGCGGGTAATGTACTGTAAACTACTTTTAGCTGCGCATCACAATCTCCCTGCCAATTTGTCAATTCATAACGTAACTAACCGCTAATCAGCGTTGCCTAACGTAGCTAGCGACAATCTATGTAATATTCCATGGCGCCTAAGAGCGACCGCAGTTCTCCTCTAATTGAACAGCAGTGATAATTGCAATATCGTCGCGTAACAAGTAGCGTTGATGATGCCATTAATTATAGTCAAAATTTGTCGATTAGTAACAAGAAATTGTAGCTTGAATAACGCAAACTGCTTTGTCCATAGCTATAACCCTTGTTTGTGTCAAAATTACGCACATCAAACCACGAAACGACTAGCATTCTTGGTGAAAAACGGTGTTCAAGCATCGAAAAGCTATCCCATCTTTACTAACTACGGTGTCTCGTTCGATTTTCGTTATTAATAGACAAATTTGACAATATTAACTAGGGGTAACAGCAGTTTAACAATAAAGTCCTTTGTAAAAGTGAACCACAAGGGAGCAACCAACCTCGCAAACGCCGGCGTCGGGCGAGTCGAGCATGGCGCAGAGATCGGGCAGAAGGTTGGGCCATCGGACGACACCTTCTTGCAGCACGATGTTCGTCACGATAATGCCCACGGTCGCTCTGATCAGCGGCGATGGATCGCCAATCGCCACCAAACTCTCCCGCTTCACAAACGATCGAATCTCATCCGGAAGTCGATTCCAGAATACTCGAATCGTATTCTTCAGGATTAGACCGCTCAGCGACCGAGTCGCTTCTTCCTGGTCCGTCAGCCGGGCGAGGATGAAGACCAAATAGTTGCAGAACTGTGGATGCTCATTGAGCTGGTCCAGACGCTGAAAGGCGCAAAGTTTTCATGAAGACTTTGGTTATACAAACTTTTATAATCAAAATTCGCCACTTTCCCTTTACATTAGGCACTCTTGCATTTAATTGCGTCATCTCAACTTTCATTTAGAAATCTAGCTTGACGAAAATGAATACAAATGGAACGAATTTTGATCAAGAACCCCATAAGAGAATTCGAAAACTTTGTTCAATCTATTGGCTCTCTTAGCTGCTGTAAAAGATTAAAGGGAAATCGCAGTCTCTTATATATTGCGGTTCTAATGAATTCATGTAAACCCTATTTCCACTTTAATAAGGATGATTTGTTGAATCAATTTCGCAGAAAAGTATCCTTATCGAGGTGGAAATGGTATAAGCAGAAACAAAAAAGAAATAACATTCGACTTCACTCACCTCCTGTACATTTCGCTGAGTCTGAGTGTCGGGTGACTGCGACTGTTGCAATAATTCGAGCACCTGAACAAGTGAAACGATCATAAAGCTCGTTGTTGATGAGATATATTCAAACCTGCTGCAGCTCGGTCGGAATAGGTTGCCAGGTTGGGTTGCTCATCACTGTCATGCTAGTAGCGAAACGACCACCAGCACTTCA